>PUQB01000059.1:379852-695554 GCA_003024785.1 Selaginella tamariscina
GAGCAGCCATTTCAAAGTGTTACTTTGGACTTATCATGGCATTCCAACTATAGAGACAGTGAATGCAATTCTTCCACGAAGTCGAAAGAGTGAGTGGGCTACCAGAAACAATGATCTCAGATCGGGATCCTCGATTTACGGGCAAGTTTTGGGGAACATTGTTTAAGCAATTTGGTACGATGCTAAAGTTCAGTACAACCTACCATCCACAAACTGATGGTCAAACAAAGAGGGTGAACCGACAAGTCAAGGATTATCTTAGATGCTATGTTCAAGGTGATCAACTTGATTGGGCTGAACACTTGGATATGGCTAAGATATGTTACAATAACTCGACACACACTGCGATCGGATGTAGCCCGATGGAAGTGTTAACTAGGAATAAGGGTGGTATTCCTCAGAGTATGGTGTTACCGAAAGACGATGTTAATCAAGTTCCCTCTGTAGCAGAATTCACTGGACAATTGTATCAGACATGAGAAGTTACTCGTCAAGTGATGGCTATAGCACAGAAAAGGTATCATCAACAGTACGATAAACATCAACAGGATGTAGAGTATCAAGTTGGGGATATGGTATTGCTGAGTACCAAAAACCTGAAGGTTCCAACGGCTCTTTCAAGGAAGTTTCTATCGCACTACATAGGTCCATACGAGGTGGTGAAGCGAGTAGGGAAAGTGGCTTATGAGTTAGATCTTCCTCTAGAGTTGGGAACAATACACAATGTGTTTCATGTCAATTTGCTCGAGCCATTCCATAAGGATGAGAAACATCCGCAAAGATATAAAAACTTACGTCCGCCCCCTGAGCTGGTTCATGAAGGTACAGAGTATAAAGTCAAATCCATATTGGGCAAAAGGAAGGTTTATGAACGCGAAAACGTAAGTTTGAGTATCTCTTCAAATGGAAAGGCTATCCGGCGTGCGAATCAACATGGGAACCATTGGAGAATCTACAAAATGCGATGGAGTTGGTGAATGAGTTTGAGGCAAGGTCTCAAATTGATTAAGAAATAAAGTTATTTCTTCTTAACCTAGGGGCCGACAAACAACATTAACTAAAGGCCTCCAATTTAAATTCTAGTTAACTTAAATAAATTAACTAACTTGTTGTTTATGTCGGGTGACAAACTTTGCAGACATGCAAAAGGTTTTCAAAAGACTTCTTGTCACATGTGGTACCTCCGGCAGCTAGGTTCTCGCTCAATGAATGACGGTTCTGAAGTATTTGGCTTTGCATAATGCAGGGGGGTAATAAAACTTGTGAACTTTTTGCTGACTCCGCATAGAGTGATTAGCGTTAGTTTTCAGTTAATTTTTCCTAACCTAGTCTAGTCTTGGAGTTAGACGTCAATGAGTACGTTAACATTTTCAAAGGTGAGGAGTGTGTCATAGTTTTTACTATGACTCGACCCTTTACTTTGGGGTTTGACTATTGTTACTTACTGGATTATGTGACGAACCCTAGATGTAGAAGAAACAGGCCTGCATAGTGCACTTGGGTATCTAGTGATGATCCAACCGGGTGTCATTAGGTATTTGCAAGAAACTCTAGGTGAAGCTAGCACTTCCATTTATAAAACTCTCCCCCGTTTTGACGTTTCAGATTAGGGTTCTTTGCAAAGTATAGCTTATCAAATAAGAGTTAGGGACACCCCTAGGGTTGACCTAACCCTAGGTTTGCCCTAACCCCATGCCCTAAACCCCCTTCCTAGGGGTTAGGTTTAGGGTTAGGTTAGGAAACTCATTTTCTCTAAGGGCTGGCATTTCCATGCCAGCCCACTTACTCACTTAGGAAAACAGGGGGGCGGGTCCGTCACATAAATAAGGTAGAGTATATGTAGTGAGGCTTCCTGGGTTCAAAAGAAAGCTCGTTAACCTCCTACCGTGCAAGCTAAGCTTGTGTCGTTAAGGCACAACCCTCTGTTGTGCCGCCCTAACTTCCACACGACAGGGGTACGTCCCACCTTTGGGTTAGACTATCCTTATCATTGGCAGGATCACGCCTTTGTGACATGGGTACGTTACTTCCAAGGAGGTGGTCAAATTCTTTGGCCCGAAAACCTACTCGCACGCTCAAGAAGGCATTGCCCGAGTTCACGTTCTGCAGAACTAGTGGTTGAGGCCTTGCTCTGGCCGCCTCAACCACGCCAAGCTAGGAACGATACCTGTACTTCGGCTAGTCCACATGTCTTGATTCACAAGGTGAGCCTCGTTCATGGATTTGGTCAGCCAAGGGCTTAAGTTCCTAAGGGTTGGGTTCCTAACACGGGTTACTTTACCAGATTTCGTGGGGTTTCCAAAGAGGGGATTCTAGGGTTGGCACCTGGCAAGCCGCCTTTGTGGCACCAGGTAAAAACTTTGACAAAAGGCATCATGAAAAAGGTGAAAATCAAGATCTAGAGTGTCAAGTTCTTGATAAATATTGTCATCCGCGACATGCATGCAAAAGGGGGGTTTGACTTGCTCTTGGGCTGCCCGTGGCTCAAGGGCGCGAAGGTGCAGCATGACTGGGAGCACCATGGGGTTCAATTCCCACCAAAGGAGGATTAATATCCATTGCAACAAAGCAAGTTTGAGTCCCAACATCAGGAATACCACATGCCAGACTGGAGCAAGGGACTAGACAATGAGGAAGAGGTGGCCATACTAGACTTGTTCATCGTAGGAGATGTAGACCTCCAACAAGAAGTGCAAGAGATCACCGCAGCATACCACATGATTCGACTGGAGGCCACGAAGAAAGCCCCAGAGGTGCAGATCCCGAAGTGGCCTATTCTGTGGAAGGAACTGAGGAACTTTGCCCCACCTGCCCAAGAGGAGGAGTACAGCAACAAGCCAATGTACATGTGGAACATGATCCCCGAAGCAGCAATCAAGAAGGTCAACATAGGCACCGACGAGGAACCCGGGTTAGTGAATATCAATGCTCACATAGGATCAGAACTGAGGGAACAGATTGTTGATTGCCTCCGCAGTCACATGGAAGTATTTGCCTATACATACCATGACTAAGGGGGTACCGCCGGAGCTATGCCAGCACAAGATCAAGTTAAAACCTGACACAAGACCCAGTTGCCAATAACGATACCGCATCAACCCGAACTACGCCAGGAAGGCCAAACAAGAGATTGACAAGTGGTTGGAAGCAAACTTCGTGTACCCATTAAGAACCCGGAGAGGCTATCATCGATTATCATTGTACAAAAGAAGGACGAATGACTAAGGATATGCATAGACTGTTCAGGGTTAAATTTTTATGTGGAAACACCTTTGAAACATAAAAATTTAATAGAATAAATGTTTAACAAAAGATGTCTATTCTCTGTGTGTTTTACTTCTAATATAAATTTACCATACTACTACATCTTTGTGTGTATGTTGAGAAATACCATATCATAAGTTTTGTTTATGTCCTTTATGAGTTCATGTGAAATATTTGTTTCCTTCAATAATTATATTCTTACATAATGCATGTATATTTAATTATCATATTCATATTTGAAATAGTAATCGGCATACATATTACAAACTTTATATTTAACATATACCTATTAAATTTAGAATATCCACATGAAAATTTGTGCTTACATGTATAAGATCCAACGGCTAACGCAAACATTTACAAGATCCGATAGTCATAGTTACTCATAGTTATAAAAGCTGTAGGGTTTTAGTTATTATATGCGTGCTTAAATTTTGTGTTGGGTTTTAAATAGAATTTTCTATAATTGTCATCTCTTTATTTATAACATAGTAAAAATTGAGAATATTCTTTAATCAAGGTTTTGCTAGTTAATCTTGTTTAATCATCACACATCAAATAATTTAGTGCACATTCCATTGATGCATATTATATGATGACATATATGTTTTGATATATATTCAGGATTTCATACATGTGTTATTAATAAATGTTAAAATATTTAGTATGTTGATCTAATTATTTGTTATGACTATCCTTCACGAATGCCTATTAATGATTATTATTATTTTGGAAGGTAGTAAAACCTACTAAAGAAAACATGTGACTGATATTAGTTTTGACTAGTTTATAATAATCATGAATATGTTTTAGAAAAAGCTGGTCAAAAGCTAGTTTTGTAAGATACTGTATATTAATTAATATACCGTATATACGCATGTGTATATACACACATGCGTAGTGACACATGGGTGGTGATCTGGCCCCATGTGTCAGCGCCACGTGTCGCATGTGTGCCACGTGGCAGGAGGTCTCCTGTATATAAGCAGGGTTTTTGTAAACTAATACATCGACATTTTTCATTTATATCTGCTCTTTCATTGGTGGAGAAGTTGGGTATTCCTTTCTTCCGCCTTTTCTTTTTCTTGTTTCCATGACAATGAACATGGAGACGGCTTTTAGCATTATTGCTACTGCTATTGATGCACAAACTAAGTTGTTGGAGCGCTTTGTTGAGGGTCCGTCCTCCTCTTCCCCGTCTGAGCCTCATGCCGGGGGATCTGCTTCTAGTACTCCTTCATCTTCTTCACAGGCCACAAATCCGAGGGTTCGACCCCGATCTTTTTGTGGTGATCCGGGAGATGATGTATACCACTGGTTTGATCATTTCCAAGTCATTGTTCGTTACCATGGTTGGGATGAGGCCCGTGCTCTCAGAGAATTCCCTACATGTTTGGAAGGCCTGCGCTCAAGTGGTATAATGGATTGGCTGCGGAGATTCAAGCCAATAGTAATCGGTTAACGGAATGCCTCAAACGTACGTTTGGCAAAGTTGAGGATTCAGATGATGCTTTCCAACAACTGCATGCGATACGACAACATCCTGGTGAGTCTGTTATGCGGTTCAGTATTAGGTTCGGGGATTTAGTTCGGCGTGCATATCCTAACATGCCTGAGCCTATTAAGCTCGGTATGTTATGGCCAACTATGCGACCCGAACTTGTTCGATTCGTTCGGGCTCTTCGTCCTACCACATTGGAGGAAGCTTTTGCACTAGCTCAACGTTTTGAGTTGGTGCCTGGTGAGGGCCGTGTTCCCCTTGGGTTACCTGCTCCTCTTGTTCAGCGTGCTGATCCAATGGAGGTTGATGCTGCTGCATATGTGCCCGCACGGCAAGCCTTTCGTGGTCGACCTCGGGGCCCACCCCGTGGACCACCTCCACGAAATCGTCCTGCACCTGCTCCAGTACCTGCCCGTGGTGGTCAAAATCCACGGATTCGTGACAGGAGGAATCGGAACAATGCAGGTCGACCCAATCAAGTTCATTGTTGGGCCTGTTGGGCGCCTGGACATACTTGGCGGGCATGCGATGTGTATCCTGATTGGCGTCCACCACATCCAGGCTGGCGACCATATGTTCCGGATGGTGTGCCTGTGGCGGCCATTATGTCTGATGATGAGCTTCCAGATGACGAAGCCTCTCTTGCAGGTGGATCTGTTGCGGAAAACCAGTAATCGTACGGGCGACGGAGGGATCCCGTGCGATGGAAGACTTCACCTCCATGCTTTTTCCGCTATGCATATCAAGGGTTTGCAAGTTCCACCAGATCATCCAGTTTTCACATTTTCTGCACGAGTGAATGATCTTTCAGTCACAGTGCTTGTGGATACAGGATCCAGTATGTCTTCCATAACTCTTCTCTAGCGCATCGGTGCTCATTACCCTTAAGACGTGCAGATAAGGTCTTGCACATTTTATATGGTAATGGGCAGTCTCGTGCAGTATCACAGTACACCACTTCGACTACGCTGGTTTGGGTGCCAATGTAAGTTTCCCTCTGGGTCTCTTAGGGTTGTCCCTTCCCAGGTCTTTGACATTATTCTGGGATGTGATTGGTTAAAGCAGTCGAAAGGTATGTGTGATTTTTCACTCTCTCCTCCTGTATTACGCTTGGAGTCTGTGTCTCTGCAGTCTGTTCCTTTACGTCCAGAGAAGCTTGTTGCTGTTTGTATCACACATACAGCTCCTTTGATTCCGGTCTTGGGGTGGTGTTCATCTCAACAGGTTCAAATGCCGGATCCGTCACCTGAGTGTCGAGCACACTGCATCGAACAACTTAAGCAGTAGTATGCAAGTTTGTTCAAATTTGATCTGTCCCAAGGTGCACGTGTGAAGACTCGACACTGTATACCCACCGGCAATGCAAAGCCTTTCAAAGTCCCGGTTCGACGCAGGTCACCAAAGAGTTATCAGCCATGCGAACAGCTGTTACTGATATGATTGGTAAACGGTGTGTCGTCCGTCACGGAGTCCATGGGCATGTGAACCTCATTTGGTTCCCAAGCCTGATGGATCTCTCCGATTTTGTGTGGATTACCGACCTCTTAACGATGTTACCATCAAAGATGTCTATCCACTTCCGAACTCTGCCGATCTATTAGATCGTTTGGGTCAGAGTCGATGGTTTACTAAGTTGGATTTGGCATCAGGATATTGGCAGGTTCCTATGGCTGAGGAGGATATTCCAAAAACGGCCTTCCGGACACCATTTGGTCTTTACGAGTTTTTGGTCATGCCTTTTGGATTGACTTCAGCTCCTGCCACCTTTCAACGCATGATGGATGAGCTTCTTTCCGATATGCCTGATATCACTGCCGATTTTATCGACGATGTGCTCATTCATGGGTCTGGTTCTTGGGAGGATCACATTCGTGATGTACGGCGCGTTCTTGATCGATTTCGAGAAGTTGGCCTGAAGTTGAAACTTGAAAAGTGTGTGTTTGGTTCGACCGACACCACTTACTTGGGTTACCGTATATCTCGAGAGGGTTTACAGGTGGATCCAATGAAGTTGCGAGCTGTTCGAGAGTTCCTCGTCCCCGTACAGTACAGGAAGTCCAGCGTTTCTTGGGCACGGTGCAGTACTTGGGTCGATTCATCGATCATCTCACTGATCGAACTGCCCCTCTTCGGGAGTTAGTTCCCACAGGTATCTTTCAGGTGGACTCGCAGGTGTCAGCAGGCATTTGACCAGTTAAAAGAGTTCCTGACAACTCCACCATTGCTTCAATACCCAGATTTTACTCGTCCGTTCATTTTACGAGTAGATGCCTCAGATGTTGGTATTGGTGGTGTATTGATGCAAACTGATGCTGTGGATTCTTCAATTCGACACCCGGTGGCTTACATTAGTCGAGTACTCACGCCGGCTGAGCGAATTATTCCACTACTGAAAAAGAATGCCTTGCTGCTGTTTGGGGTTTTGAACGACTTCATGCCTACTTACATGGGAGTGAAACACTTTTGGAGTGTGATCATGCTGCTGTCACTTCCTTATTAAAACGGAAGAATTTAGTGGGTGCGTAGCCAGATGGGCATTACGTCTCCAGGTATATAACTTTAAGGTGGTGCACAGGCCTGGGCGAACAATGGTGGATGCGGATGCACTTTCTCGAGCACCCCTCTCCGATTCCACTTTGCCTGCTCATGCAGTAGCTGCAGCATTCGGTTTGATACAAGCCCCTCAGGTATTCGATGCCGACTTACCATCCTTGGAACAGTGGCAGGATGCTCAAAAACATGAACCATGGACGAGGCAATTACGCGATGCGTTTGCAAATCCGTCTTCCGAACCTCGGTTTCGACAATATCATGCTCAGTTTCGACTTCAGGATGGTTTATTGTATTTTATTGGGACAAATCCAGAGGACAGATGGCGTTTGGCTGTACCCTCTACATATGTTCCACACCTTCTTCGAGCATATCATGATTCACCTATTGTTGGAGGTCATCTTGGTCACCAACGAGTGTTGGAGAAGCTGCCGATCATTTTATTGGCCCAGCATGCGTGGTGATGTGATCAGGTATATTCAAAGTGTCCCACTTGTCAAACTCGGAATTCCTCTACGACTCGGGCCATGGGGTGTTGGAATCCATCAATGTCTCTCGCCCTTTTGAGTTAATTGCAGTGGATTTAATGGGACCTTTTCCACGTTCTTCTCAAGGTAACCAGTACATCATTGTTGTATCCGATTATTTAACTCGATGGGTGGAGGTTGGTGCTCTTCCGGATGCAACTGCCATGTCAACAGCTTTGTTTCTGTTCGATAATGTGGTTTTGCAGCATTCTTGTCCAGAGCGGATGTTATCAGACAATGGCCCCGCTTTCATTGCAGAGGTATTCCGAGTGTTGTGTGAGAGGTTAGGGGTAAAACATTCATTTGCCTCTCCATATCATCCACAAACTGATGGTTTGGTGGAGCGATTGAATCGGACCTTCAAGGGTATGATCTCGAAGTATGTGAACTTCAATCACACGGACTGGGATTGGTATTTGCGATGTTTGAGATTTGCTTATGTAACAGGCATTCAGAGTTCGATTGGTATCTCTCCATTCAAGGCATTGTATGGATATGATCCTAAGTTGCCTAGTGAATTGGGGTTATCATCGAATCTGCCACGTGCCGAGGATGCAAAGATGTGGGCTCGACATTTGGATGCTGTTTTGCCTCTTCTGCGTGCAGAGTCTGCTGAACATCTTGGTCGAGCTCAAATGCGGCAAATCTTCTTACAATGCACGACATCAAATTCCACCAGATTTTGCTGACGGTGACTTAGTCCTGGTACGTTTTCCCAAGCTGACTGCACCTGGGCTTGCAACTGGTTTATTACATAAGTGGCTTGGTCCCTACCGAGTACTCCGAAAGGTTGGTCCTCAGGTATATCAAGTACAGTTGGTGGGATCTCATGAGGTTGAGATAGTTCACGTGGTTCGAATTGAAACGGTTTGTCGTTCGAGACTCGTTGAGTACATTTGGTCATACCTTAGATGGCCCAGCTCACACAGATCCAGGACCATCAGATCCATCACCATCTACACAGCCGCAGAGGGGAGGATAGTGTAAGATACTGTATATTATTAATATACCGTATATACGCATGTGTATATACACACATGCGTAGTGACACATGGGTGGTGATCTGGCCCCCATGTGTCAGTGCCACGTGTCACATGTGTGCCACGTGGCAGGAGGTCTCCTGTATATAAGCAGGGTTTTTGTAAACTAATACATCGGACATTTTTCATTATATATCTGCTCTTTCAGTTTAAATTACATAATATTTTTTATGATTTAAATAGTAAGGTATACATGTATTATATTAAACATAAAATATCAATAGAACATAGATATTTATAAGTATTTTTTTACTGAAGTTGGATATTGAAATAAAGTTTAAACCATTCAACTAAAGCATATTAATAAAATTCTTACATTATCAAAACACAAAATCTTATTAAAGTATTTAATTTTGTTTTTATATTTCTAACATTCTCTAAGTAAGATGTAAGGGTTTATCAAATCTAAACCATGTAAACATATGATCATATATATAATATTAAAATAACTTTAAGGTTTATTGTGTGTCATCAATACCCATCAAACAACCATTCTAAATCTAAATCCACGTGGCACCATCGAGGCCGCTAGATCATACATGACCATGCATGTATGGTATTGGTGTTTAATGTAAACTCATTAGGTTAAGCATGACTACCGGGTTAAGGGCACTAGGTTAAGGATAACAACAAGGTTAAGAGTCACGGGAAACCTAGGAAGTTAAGAGTCCAACTTAGAGATAAACTCACCATAAGAAGAAAAGAACAAGGATCCATGTTACACATGAATATATTAATTAATAAACTATTATTAAATAATTAAGCCACCAATGGTGGACATGTGTACTTAGTTTAACAAGAAAATTATAAATTCTTGTTTATGTCATACAAAAGTTTATGTGAACCATTTATCTATTAACATAATTATAATCCTACATATTAATACATATTTAATTACAACAACAACAATAATAATAAAGAATATATTGTGTACTGGTGAAATAAACTAAAAAATAAACCTTTTCTGTGAGGTTCTTACAATAATTATGTAATATGTAATATGCATACTTTAATATTAAAAACTTTATTTTGAGCATATACCCATTGTGATTTAAAATATCCACATGCAATTTTGTGGTTGTACAAGTTGGTAGATTCACCAATTAAGCAATTTGACATTTCATAGTCTCATAATGTTTAGTAAATATTAATCATGTTTTAAAAAGGTTAATTCATGAAGAATATACTCAAGAATATAGTATATGTTGCTTCTTAGTGTATTAATTGAAAAATGGTTTCTTAATCTAAATCTCATCTAAATTATTAATTAAATATATATAATTATAAACTTTTAACAAAATATTATAACCAAAGCCCTAATTAAGCACTAATTAAATTGTTAAGTACACTACTTGGAGAAACTACAAGCCATCCGTCGCGCTTCCTGAATCCATAACATATAACTAGCATAATTATAACAATTAAATTACATATTAATCATGTATTAATCCTTTAATTATTTATTACTCATATTTATTAATTATATAATAAAAAATAAATTAGAACTACATGTTTATTAATTAAATAATTTTAAAAAAATGTCAAAATTAAAAATAAAATCTTAAATTACTTAATTAATTATTGTATGGGCATTTGCAAAGACAAGTTCTAATATGGTTGCTAGTTACCTATATTAGTAAAATCGGTAAGGTTTTTATATTTATTTTACAAGTCAGAGTTAGTCAATTTACTTTTCCTTTCAAATGTTTATAGTTACTTTAATCACTCTTTCCTTTCCTCGGATATCCACCACTACACAAGAAAATTCCAGTACAACATCTATTACATTTCCATAGGCTCCTCTATCGAATCCAAACAATGATATGTTGGTTTTTGAGTTTGAACAAGAAGAAATAAAAGGGAGCACCGTTCTTAAATTGTTACCTTGTTGTTATATGACACATGAAGGGGATGTTTGACATATTTTTAAATAAGAAGTTGTTGTAGTATCGCCTTGCACAAATACAAGTTCCACAAGGATTATATTGGCCAATGGTTAAAAAAATAAGATGCATGTCTGTTTTGTAAAATAGAACTACATTATAATGAAGTATAACTTCTTACCATTAGATAGGTATAGTAATAGAATTGGAAGATGTTCTATGCATTTTTTACTCATAAATGAACAAGCTATTTTGTTTTTATTCAATTTTTTAATTATTTTTCATGAAAATATTCAAAAATAGAAATTCAAAATATAAACACGTCTATAGCACTAACATGGTTTTCATTAATCCTACTTTTGAGAAAGCCCTTTGTGTATTAGTCCTCATAACATAAAATAATTTAAATATGAATGGTACAGTTCTCATAACCTAATTTACTTACTCAAAAATTTAAAACCTAGACAAAAACTTGTTTCCACACCAACAATTGAATTTAAAATTGTCCCATTATGGCTATTTGAAAAAGAAAATATATACATATATACAGAATTTTACTTGAAATGTACCAATTCTCAATATTTAATATATTGTATCAAGGAAAGTTTTTACCAAACTTCACGAAATATAAAAGCTTAACAAAACACGTCTACTACATGTGTGTGTCTTTTTACTTCTAATATAAATTTTCCATGCTAATGTCTCTTTGCACATGCATGCGTGTCCGTAATTTTTGTTTCTAGCCTTTATGACCTTATGTGAAACATCTATTTCTTACCATAATTACGTTCCTACATAATACGTACTATATTTGTATTTTTAAGATGTAATAGGCATACATATTACAAACTTTATATTTAGTATATATGTATTAGAATTTAGAATATTCACATGCAAGTTGTGCTTGTCCAAGATCCGATGACCACCCCAAACACATATAAGATCCATCGGATACCACAAACGTTTACAAGATCCAATGGTCATAGTTACGTGTTATAAAAGCTGTAGGGTTTCTGTACTTATTGTTTTACATATCAAAGTTAGCCAATTAATTTTCCTACTTAAATGTCTAGTTATCCTAGTTATTTTAATCACTCTTTTTTGGGATACCCATTAATGTCACATGCATATCTCATTGTTAATGTTATTTCATCTATTACATTTTCAGAAGCTCCTCGAGTGAATCAAAATGATGACACTTCAGTTGTTGAGTTGGAACAAGCTGTTCCTGAACTTTTATCATGTTATATAATTAAAACACATGAAGAGGCAACAGTTTTGGGTTCATGTGCGATATGTTTGGTAGATTTTAAACATCTAGGAATTGTTGCGGTATTGCCTTGTGAACACAGGTTCCACAAGGATTGCATCAACGAGTGGTTAGAAAGACAACATACGTGTCCATTGTGTAGACTAGAACTATCTTCTAATGAAGTATAATTTTTTTATTCAAAAACATAAATTAATGAATTTCCTTTTTTCGAATGAACCACAAAAACACAATATATTCTTATGTTAATGTGTATGTCTAAGTTGATGTATTATTAATAATTAAGTATCATTAATAATTAGGCATCACATTGCCATCGACATCTGCATATATATATATATATATATATATATATATAATATATAGAGAGAGAGAGGATGGAGGGAGGGATCTATTATGGGTCAATAAACCCTCAAATTTGTTACACATCAGTAAATATATCAGTATATTCTAATTATGTGGATCATGTAATTTCAAATTTAAAGAGACATTACATCTTTTTATTTATAAATTATATACTATATGGTTTACTTGTTTGTATTTAAAATTTATTCAGTATTATATTATCTTAATTAATATTGCATTACACATTGCACTTTCAAACATATTTTAATTTGAATATTATATTTTATATCAATATATTTTAATTTATATATATAGAAATGCATTATTGACTTTAAAATGAGATTTTTCATTAAATTACTGTGATAATATTGATTAAATCAATTCCAAAACAAATGTATTATTTCAAATTTCCCTAATTTACTAGATTACATGCATTCTTGTATTCGTTCATACATATTGTATATATATAATATGTTGAGTTGATATGAAAGTTTGTGGGAAAAAGGGTGACCATCTATAAATACATATTATATAAAATGTAAGTTCTCAAATTAAAAAGAATTTTATAAATGAAATATTAATATTTTATGATCAGTATTAGTTTAGCCCATAACATGAAAGAACATGGGGTTTCTTTGGATGGGGTACATTACAATCTCGAACGTAGTACATTCCCGTATACTGTCATTTCTACTTGGTCCATCTCCTTTTAGATAATTAGAAAAAAAGTACATTAGCATATAAACATTATCAACACACATGCACACAACACCATAATAACAAACTTATAAATTTAAGATCAAAACAATATTGCTGAAGAAGAGTCTCATTGTTGCTTTTCAAGTGATTTACTCAAAATTGTAGAATATAGCAATTGCTCACATCTATCTCTCTCACTATGGAATCAAATTGTTCTCGTTTCTAACACAACATGTGTGTGTGCACACTCTACATCGTGAAAACAATGCCCTATTTGTGGTTACTTGTTAATAATTGGCTGACAATGTCTCTTCTTACTGTGTGTATGTATTATGGGATATGTACGATTGTGACTATGTATGTGTTTATAGAGGTTATTCATCCAAAATCAAAAACAAAATCCTTCATTTCTTTTAAATATAGTATGTGGACCATTATTTAGAGACAATAGCTTTGTTTTCTAATATAAAAATATAAAAAAGATTATATAATGATTGTGTATTAGTTTTAAATGTTCAAGAAATAGAATGTCCTAAGCTTATTGATTTTGTTAAGCCTCTCTTTACTTTACTTTATGTACATGGAATATATATTTTCCTATATAACTATACCATGGTTCAATCTAACAACAAAATAAAATATTCTCAAGAATATAGTGTTGGCTTTAATTTCATACACTATTACCACTATTGTAACCCAAAGGAGGATAGTGGTGTCTTCATTACATATGATAACAAAGGTTATTTTAAAATCTTTATAATGAAATTATATCTCAGATTCATATCTTTACATACAATAATGGTAGTACTACCAACATACTTATATCCTAATGCATTAGTTAACACATGTCAATAATTATGTTTTTTTAAGATGGTTCAGTCTAATGGCAAAAAGAAATACTTAAGAATATAGTGTTCATACAATATTACCACTGTTGTAACCCGAAGAAGCACTAGAAACCCCGGCAGCCTACCTCACCTGGAAACTATACTAACCTCACTTGAACTAAGTAAGTTTTCAAGAGAAGTTTTCTAAGTTCTATAGTTTAAGATGCAATTTTATAAGATGTAGTTTATTCCTATCATAGAGACTATATGAGACCTTTCAGCATATGACATACCAAGTTTGTCTTCCTTCCCTAACAACCTCAACATTTAGTGATTTGCGAATAACACTCCGGTGTTATAAATCTCCTCTCTATAATCTGCCACGTAAGCCTTATGAGACTTGTTTTTGAATGATTGGTCTCTCTTCAACAATATCACAGCAATTTCTTATTTCTCATGTCACTTTCTCCACCTTGGCAAACCAGGTTTCCTTTCTTTGCCCAGCAACTTCAATAATATCTCCACATAGTGGCCAATAGGGCATCTAGCCTTCCACCAAAATCCCTGTCAAACGGGTTGGAAAATCCTTACATGTAGTTTCCAGCGCTAATTTGTATCCTAGCCTTGCACCATCTCGTAGAGGCAGAATGCATATTGCCCGTTCAATCAAACTAACTGGCAATATTTCAAGAGAAGATGACGGTTGCATGGCCTTACCCAATATGAAACCTCAAGTGAAATCGTCAACTTCTACACCTTCATTAGTCAAACAATACCTGTAATACTCTACATAAAAAACACTTGAGCACCTGTCTCATTTGGTGAGGTATTCTTAATGCACTTCAAAAACGATACACCAGCAGCTTTCATGAGGTTGATCACCAGCAATTGTCTAGTACATGCCCGGCACCCAAAGCATGTTCTAGTGAGCACGGGAGCTGCTTCCTTTAGTCCATAGCAGCCACCATACTTGGAGCAGCTCTTTTGTCTTCATAATAGTATCCTCAGTCCAGCCTGTTCTGCGAGTGGTATCATAGAAGACCTGCTGAGATCTATTACAACTTGGCAAATTCGAGCTTCATGATTGTGCGACATGATTGCCTATTGTGCAATATAACATTACCCACTGACAGAATTCCTGTGGTAAGTGTTGGTAGTCTTGAATCTCATGAGAACCCAAGCCATACTTCACACGAACCCCCACGTTAACAAATCCTCCAACTCCTTCAATATAGGCTCCGAAATATATCCATTCAGTCAGAACCTTTCCTCTTGCCAAGCTTTGGAATGCTTTCCTTGGGTATGAAAACCAAAGGCAAAATCATCCCATCCACATCACTTGACTATGTACCCCACCATTGATAACTATCACCATTGAACCGATCTGATTTAGTTGATGTCACCTAGAACTATTTGAGTGCAGCATCAACAACAAATTTTGAGGAAGTATTGCTGCTTGAATGTTATTTTCATGTCACAATTTGGGCACTGAATTGTTGTCACCTGCAAGTGCATCCTCTTTTGCATCTTGAAAGCAAGGATGCCTGGCTCATGTGCCTGTTGCAGTTGCTACACTTCACAGCCATGGGAATCGAGGACTAAGGATCTAAAAAGCCAGAAACTTCTTGCCAACGCTCGCGTGCCAAAACTCACGTATAGTTTCTTGGGCATATGTATCTTTGTTGAGCCAATCTTCTCATTCCACCCACGGCCGTAGATCATGGTTGGAAACAGTTTGAGACTGACTCCGAATCTGTAGTCGTCATGCTAGTGGCATGTACATAAATGTCAGAGCACTCTTCCATGGTATTTGGCATACAACACACACATGCTCGTTGCAGCAATCTCTTAACTTATCCCATATGTAGGGGAATTGCATCCACCAATCTAAACTTGCCTGGGCTTGTATTCAGTGCACGACGTGGAGCTTTTTTGCTAGTCGACATTGGAACTTTTTGCATGCTCTTCATGGGGCTGCAAGTGGATGAAGATCCTCCATCTACTCCACCTTCTGTACACAAAACATCCTCTTCTTGGCAACCCTTCTTGTTTGGTCTCTTACCCGCCTTGTCTAAGCCAGAAACATGCCCTTTGTAGCTGCCAGCAGTGGCAAAGGGCTTGCCATGGGGAAAATTGATGAGACAACGGCTGCAATGACACAAACAAATGTTTGTTTGCCCTCCAAAAACCCCTTCACTATTCACCTTCAAAAGCTTCATCTTTTGTTTGATGCTCACGCTAAGTGCTATATGGAATGCTTGTCCCACCTGGCTTTAAGCCATTCCTCGTGCATTTCGGGGCTGTTGTTTAGCTAGTTTGCTCAAATGGAGTAAACTCCTGCGGCTGCTCTTCCTCCTGTTGTGGCTCTTCTTCCTCCTGCTGCGGTGGTGGTGGGGGAGAAGGGGATCCTTTACTCATAGGAACCCACTTACTAGACTTGTGTTTCACACTTTTGGCTGCTGCCTTGGGTTTCTTGGAGCTCCTTTTGGCGGCCACTTTGAAGCTGTTCCAGACCCAGCACCGCTCTTGCGCTAATTGCGTGTTTGAGGCATCCTCTATGGCTTACGTGAGGCAAACTAGAACCCTAGCCTTCACATTCAATGTGCAAAATGAGCGGCTCGAGGCGAAATTCACATGGTGTCTATGTAGGAAGTTAGTTGCAAGATTCGAACACCAAACCTAGTGGCACTTGGTAAAAATGCATTTTTGTAATTTTGAAATATTCTCAAATAGTGGTATATTCTTAATGCTATAGTTTGTTCATGCAGTTTCTAGCATAGTTTCATACTTAGCAACAATTTGTGTACGAGGCTTAGGTTTAGGGTTTTCATGGCGCATGAGGCAAGAGTTCTATGCAGGTGCCATCAGGTATGTGGTGGCGGACTCCCATACTTCCTGTCAGGGTCTACCTCCCATACAACAAATAAGTCTGGTAAACATGCTAAGATAGCTGCTTCTTCCTCATTATCTAGCCCCTTGCTCCAATCTAGGAGATGGTACTCCTGGGGTCGAGATTCTAATGGTGGCGCTTAGACATGTTTCATAACAAATATAGTCCTCTCTTGGCGGGGAATTGAACTTGCTAATTCTCCCAGTCATGATGTACCCTCGTACCCTCAGCCACGGCTGGCCCAGAAGTAAGTCGAACCCCCTTTGCATGCATGTTAAGGATGACCACGTTTATCAAGAACTTGACACTTTGAATCCTGATCTCTACCTTTCTCATGCCCTTGGGCCCCACCTTGGCTTGGTTCGCCATACATATGAGAAAGGTGAGGGCTCCAGGTGGCATCCCCAGCTCTCAATGGAGCTCTGCCAACATGATGTTTATGCCTGACCCCCGTCTATGATCACAGTGTGGACTGTGCAGCCCACCACTTGGACTGGTATGGTTGGCACGTAGATGGCCGTTGCTTGGGAGATGACCCTGACATTGCCTTCATAGATTGCCCTAACACTGCCTTTGGAGAACGTGCAATGTCTACTTTGCACAAGGAGATTGTTTGGACCTTGCCTTTGGAATGATTCGTCACACTTAGCCTTTTGGAATGGGGCTGGACAACTTCAAAGATCTGGGCAGCAAAGTGGCAGCTTTAAGTTTGCTTTTATCACAACCTCAACCTCCAAAGATACAGATTCTGAAAGCTGACTTCAAGTAGAGGGCGAAGAGATCTGAGATTTGCTTGTGGATTGCTTTGGCTATGCTTTGTCAACTCCTCTTCACTTTGTACTTCTTCTTTTCCTCTTTTGGCTGATCCAACACGGGCTCCTCACACACTCCCTCCTCCGATTGCTTCTCTAGGTCAAATAGTGGCTGCTCTTCCTGCGGTTGCACTGGTTGTTGGCTCTGCTAGAGGCCCGCTTGCACAGGCTGTTGTTCCTTCTCATGCGGCCCCCTTGCACTTGCTGTTGTGACTCCCTGGGCCTAGTTGCACTCACTGATGTGGTTCCTCCTACTTCCATGGATCAAGATGTAGAGGCTCCTCTTGTGGCTTCGGTTGCACATGCTCCCCCCGTTGTTTGTGGCTCCTCCTGTAGCTCCACTTGCACAACCCCCCTGCAAATCAAGCTATGGACGCTGTTGTGGCTCCTCCTGCGGCTCCGCTTCCATAGCCCCCCCCACGGTTGGATGCTACACCGGAAAATGTAAACCCCTAGTTTTTAGCATTTTTAAGGTAAAAAACAACACTAGAAAACAAGCCTTTGTTTTGTAAAAAGTGGTTTATTTTTTAACATAGTTAATACATTATTATTATTTTGTTTTTACCCTTGTTTTTACCCTGTTTATACAATAATAATTTCTATTTGTTTTCTATATAATTTATTTTATTTAATTTTAGATTGATTTATTGATTTTAATTGTACTTAATAAAAACTCTTTAACTTTCATTAATTAAATTAAAAATAATAAACATTATTAATTTCTGGTGATCTCTCTGTGAATCCCCTCTCTCTCTCACACACACCAGTCCACCTTTCGGAAGCGTTTCTTCATGCGTGAGGTTCTGCATCAACGAGGCCTCTGCAAGAAAAGAAACTAATGTAAACAAGATTCACCAGTTATACTGTGTGTGTGTATAGCTAGATAGATAAATATGCTATTATAATATTATTGCAGTAAGCACAAGCCTATACGTATATTGTCAATCCTGATATATGAATGCATACACACTAGAATACATGTATGTATGCTATATAGGAATATATATAATAGGACTCGGCTGAAAACTGTTGTTCTTTTAAGCTACATGTCTTGTGTTCTTCTCCTCTGTGTGTGTGTGTGATAACTAGATAAAAGAAAGCCATTGTACATGTGTGTGTGTGAGAGAGAGAGAGAGAGACAGAGAGTTGCGAGCTTTACCCATAAAGCCGCAAGACAATGCCGGGAAGGCAAGTACTTAATGCTTCTGATGTTGCCAGATTCAAAGCGGCCTGGAGTGCCAAACAATGAGCAAAAAACAATCAAATAAGACGTATCAAGACGTATAAATGCATATATAGACTTAGATGATAATTTGCTTATAAGGAATTTATAACTGTCTGAACTGTCCATACATACAGTGTGTGTGGGGGTGGTGTGGAAAACAAAAAACTTACGACTGCATCTGTTTGTCCATCGATGAACAGAGCCCTATATCCCCTTTCCAGATAACAAGAGTGCTGGACTCGGACAGCTTTGTACTTGACCACTCCAGTGAGTGGCTCCGGAGGCGGAGGTGGGGGAGGGGTCGGTTTCTCCCCACACACTCACACACACACGTGTGTGCTTACATCTGTTCGTATATGAAATACTCACCACAATATTTTTGAAGTTTGGTGAATCAAATTGACTGTCAAGCACGACTTGCGTTGCACCTAAATCCATTAGCTTTTTCTTAGCGTCTTCAATTCCTGGCCTGAAATCACGAATTATATAAGAAACCACACAATATGCATTCATATGTATCAGCGTGTAATGACTGTCACTTACAAGACGTGTGTATCTACTATGTACGTACGTACATAGGTTACAGCTATCTATATGTACGTGTATACGACTATGTGTACGTCGGTACACAAAATATACGTTATGTACCTCTCACGCACAATATTGATGGTCTGGAGACCTTTTGCGTGTGCAATTTGTATGACACATTGTCCAACCATACTCGTAGACCCGTTCTGAACAACCACATCCCCTGCAACGAACGCGCGCGCACACACACACAAATATAAATACATATATTAGTTTTTAAACGTAAAACTTCAAAAATAACAATTAATAGAAGTTTTAGTAAGTTAATATTTAATTAATTACCAGCTTCTAACGAAGCAAAATCTTCGAGCATTCTGAGTGCGGTGCAGGGTTTGACAGAGATGGTAGCCAGGTATTCCATGGGCACATTATCAGGAACTTTACACCATACACTCTCCTCTTTTAGCACATGTGTGCTCCACGTTCCTGCACAGATACGTGTGTAACTTAAAAGCTAAGTTTTATAATGTTCAGTAACTTCGGTTATCTATGTATTTATTTAACTGGATTAAGATAAAGTATTTATATATAAATTATATACTTATTATACTAACCGATTCCGGAATATGTTGGAATGACCCAATCTCCTACTGACAAATGTTTAACATCCGATCCAACAGAAACTACCTGTCCAACACCTTCACCACCGGCAACTGCAGGAGGTGTAGGTCGCATCGGATATACCCTGAAAACAAGAAAAAGACAAAAAAATTAAACTTTTATAAAACATGTAAAATTAATAAACCATTGATAATGTATGTATATCTACATGTGTCTGCCACATCTATCTATATATATATATATATATATATATATATAAACTTACAATCAATATATATAAACGCAAATAAATCTCTCTCTCTCAAAATCCAGTCCAATTCTAACACATAAAATGTATGTACATGTACATACAATACATATAGATTATAATCAAATGCTAAACCATAGTAAAGTGTACAGCGTACAACATTATAACTTACATACACTATTGAGAACACTGTATGATACTGAAGTGGCTATGTTACGGGTACACACACGTTCAACCTTCTATTCTGTTGATGTCTGATGGGTTGATAGGAGCTGCCAGCATCTTGACGCATACTTCCCCTTTCTCAAGAGGACGACCAGGAAGCTCCACTATTCTTTTTATATAAACATCCATTTGTATAAAAGAAACATGTATGTATATACATACATACACGAATTTATGTGTGTGTATCTATATACACAATATACATATGTTGATGACCCTGTGGTTTATGTTTATATAATATACATCTACACCACATTTTCATATAATTAATTGAATCTGTAACTTGTATATCTACAATACACACTTACTTGTGGACATCGATAAATGTGGTTGATCTTACCATCTTGTTGATTCTCTCTGTTCTACTGGGACGATCGAAATTGGGTCTTCTGGGGCCTATCCATGGACCTCAGACCACCCATTGCACAGCTTATCCTTGTTGGCATTGCATAGAAATCTGTACACAGGCATGTCATGGATGGCCAAGGCCATGGAGATGATGCTCCTCTCATTTGTTGGTCCTGCTGTCCAGATGGTGTGGAAACTGTCCGCTAAACAAGAGAGCTTCATTACGAGTGTAGTATTCGCTGGGATGATGATCGGTGCATATTCTTGGGGTCCATGAATCCACTCACCAGATTGAGTGGCCACCGTTGATATTGCACAGCGCCATATCTTGGAGAGCTAAACCCATGCCGCCGGATCTGCGGAGCACGCTCCACCGCTTCACAGAAAGAACCCTAAAGCATATTCTAGGATCCCTGTTTAGGTTAGCTCACTATATTTTAATGAATTATAACATAATTTTATACATGTTACAAACCCAAAAACCAACCCTTGTTCTTGGACCCTTAGTACTTCCCCTAGTATGTTAGTCAAATTTTTTTTACCCTAGTATTTATAAAATTAGGCATAGTTTTTTTGCTTTGTTTATTTTACATTTCCGTGCTACTATGGCTCCTCATGTGGTTTGCTTCCACAAGCTCCTCCCGCAAATTAAGTTTTGGAAGTTGTTGTGTTCCTCGACTACTACTGAAGACTAGTTGCTTTGATCAAGGCTAGCAGTTGTTGCACCCCATTTTTGGGGTTTTATGATCAATTGCAAAGATTGTTGCGCTTGGCTGAAGGCCGGAGTAGAAACCCCAGAAGCACAGATCTTGAGGTGGCCCGTCATGTGGAAGGAAATGTGGAGTGTCTCCCTGCCTGCAGCACCAACGTGGAACCCTGGCTGGTGAATGTCAATGCTCACACAAGTTCAGAACTAAGGGAGCAGTTTGCCGACTACCTTTGTAGGCACATGAAAGTGTTTGCCTGGACCTATCACGACCTAAGGGAAGTACTGCCGGAGTTATTCTAGCACAGAATTAAGCTAAAACTCGACGTTTGACCGAGCCGCCAACAACAGTACCGCATCAACCCTAACTACGCTCGGAAGGCCAAAAAAGAGATTGACAAGTGGCTCAAAGCGGACTTCATCTACCCCATCGAGAACCCAAAATGACTTTCACCAATTGTCATCGTACCAAAGAAGGTCGGGCAGCTAAGAATCTGTATAAACTACCAATGACTAAAAGCCACCATGCAGAGGCCATCCTAGAAGATGTAGCGGGTCACGAGATGTACTTGTTCATGGACTTGTGAACCCTTCCCAATATACATATGACAAACAAAGTGTGGATTAAAAAGTCTTGTTATACTTTATCTTTCAAATTTTTTACCCTCGGATAAATCAATAATTATTTCTTTTGTTCTTTATTAAATCAATTGTTTATTTCAATAATCGTATTTTATATACTAGTACACGTTGGTGGGCTTAACTATTTACTATTTACACATTTGTTATTGCGAGTTTATTCTTGAGTTGGTTTATTTATGTCTTGACTTAACTATTTAATAACCTTTAACATAGTTGTTATTCTTACCATACTAAGTTGAACCCTTAACCTAGTTTAACCTGGTGAGTTTATCCCTAAACTAGACCCTTGACCTTATAGTGAGTTTATCCTTAATTAGGACCCTTAACCCAATTGCTATTTTTAGCCTGATGAATTTATCCTTAAGCTCGTGTTTGGACTTAACTATTTAATTAATTAACATAGTAAATTTTTATCTAATATGGACCCTTAACCCAGTTGTTATCCTTAAGATAACCATCGAATGGGATAGGATATCAATGGTTAGATGGCAAATTTAGGATAATCCAGCATATTGAGTAAGATATTAATGGCCAGAGAGGGGGCATCGGTGACACACAGACACACGCAATATGAACTTATTATTATTCTTAACATAGTGGGTCTTTTAACCCAATTGTTATAGTGAGTTTATTCTTAAGCTTATGCCCGAGCTTAATTATTTAAGTCCTAAAGCCTTAACTGTCAAGTCACGACCCAAGAGTAGGATAAGAACAAGGAGGCTTGACTCAAGAACAAGACAAGAACAGGAACAGAAAAAGAATGATCGTAGAATGACTGGTGTTGATAGTAATTGATTGTACAATAATTAGGTTGGAGCTTTTATACTCAAGAGATAATCTAGGCATAAGTTAAAAATGATACTCTAAGAGCTAATCTAGGCATGAGCTAAAAATAATGTCCCTTATCCTATAGGTATATCCTGTAAGCATATCTTGTAGGTATATACTGTAGCATATTCTGTATCCTGTATTCTATAGGTCGTATCATGTAAGCATAATGTATTCTGTATCGGGTCATGACAGCACCTTCTCCTTAAGGACATGCGACCTGGTTTAACAAGATAACGTTGATGGAAGGCAGCAACCTTGGAAGAAGCATGGAGTAAATTGGATGCAGGTTCCTAAGTGCGATCGTAGGCAAATAACCTTTCCAATCCACCAAGTATTAAAGTTGAATGTGATGAAGATGAGAATCAAGGATAGCTGCAACTTTGTACTCAAGTTCATTGTTAATGATCATAGAAGGGGAAGAGAAGAAGCACGACCAGGAAGAGAAGAAGGATGATACAGTTCCAATAAAGTGTGAAACACAAGATGAAGTTTCACAGTAGATGGCAGCTCTAGTTAGAAAGCTACAGGATTGACCTCAATCACAATCCTGTAAAGACCTAATCATTGAAAATCCAACTTAGAAGAAAGCTTGTTGGTGCAGATATGCCGACGAAGAAGCCACACAAGATTACCAACCTTGTATGCAGGTGCTGGCTGATGATGAGCATTAGCGTGACGCTTGTACCGTTCTTGTGCTTGTTGAAGATGAACTCAGAGATCATCATGTACTTGACGAAAATGCTAGAGACGATCTTGTACTGCAGGAGTGGAAGAAGGAGAAGCATGAGGAGCAAAGTGAAAACGTGAATGTAACTTGTAAGAGTGAAGAAAGGTGTCTAACCTATAGATGCGTGAACGAAGTTGTTGTAAGCAAACTCCACCATAGAAAGAAGGTCTAACCAGTTATTCTGTTGGTAACTGATGAAGTAGGGAAGATACTGCTCCAAGGTCTAAATTGTGCATTCTGACTGCCCATCAGTTTATGGATGATATCCTAAAGAAAGATCTGCTTTAACTTGTAAACTTTGGAGAAGTTCTCGCCAAAATCTGGACATGAATTGTGGGCCTCGATCAGAAACAATGCTCTCAAGAAGACCATGATGTCGGAACACTTCGTAGATCACCAACTTAGCAGTTGTCTAGCATGTAGCCGTCTTGTTATAGGGTAAGAAATGAGCCTGTTTGGTGAAACAGTCAACCACCACAAGAACTGCATCAAATCCACGAGAAGAAGGAAGATCTATGAGGAAATCCATAAAAATGGATCTCCAAGGAGCAGAGGGAACAGGAAGAGGACGAAGAAGATCAGAGGGCGCGTGATGAGGCATCTTCGACCTGTTGCAGGTGTCACAACTCTGTACAAATTTTTTCACAAAACCTCGCAATGCAGGCCATCAATAGTTGCAAGTCACCAACTCAATTGTCTTGGCCACACCAAAATGTCCTATAGCCGGGGTATCATGACAATTTTGTATCACACGAGTCTTGTAAACACCAACATGAATGCACATGAGACCCTCCTGGTACATGAGTTCATCATATATGGCAAACAGCTTGTAGTCTATACGGGAACTGGAGGAAGAGGAGCTTGCGATGTTAGGACTAATGAGTGAGAACACATTCTTTGCTAAGTCGTCTATAGCCAATTGCAAACAAATGCCCTGTAGAAGTGTTGAATTTGCTGGAGCCTGATGAACCTATAGTGTCGCAAGCCGAAATCAATCAGGACCCAGTAACATTTGCTTTTGATAGTTGCATGTAGGATCGCTCAAGGTCGATGCAAGGTAAGAGCGCCTAGACAATGCATTCGCTTTGTCATTTCGAAAACCATGCCTATAAACAATGACAAAATCAAAATGTGATAGGACTTCCACCCACCTAGCCTGTTACCGAGTGAGAACTCGAGCCAAAAAAACTTTAGGTTCTTGTGATCCGTAAGAACTTGTATAGGATGTGCAACAACTTTCAGAAAGCGCCACCACTCCTCGAACGAATCCACAATGGCCTTGAGTTCCTTATCATGAATTTTGTAATTGATCTCTGCTGAAAGAAACTTACGAGAGTGAAAAGTTATAGGATGAAGTAACTTATCTTCTCCAACTTGTGATAGGATAGAACCTACTGCAAAGTCCGAAGCATCTGCCTCAACGAAGAAGGGACAAGAAGGATCAGGATGTACTAAAATCGGAGCTGTCGTGAAGGCGTCCTTAAGTGCTGTGAATGCATGTTCCGCCTTGTTGGACCAAGAGAAATCCCCAAAGCACTTGATGAGTTCCGTGAGTGGAAGTACACGCTTGGAGAAGTCATGTATGAATCGTCTATAGAAATTTGCGAAGCCAAGGAAACATTGTATGTTTCGTATAGACGTAGGCCTCTCCCACTCCATGACAGTCTTCACTTTGTGCATGTCCATTGAGACGCTAGCAAGAGAGACGATGTAGCCCAAGCACCCCTATTGAAAAAAACACTTCTCCAACTTCACATACAAACCATAATTGTGAAGCTTCTGTAGAACTAGTCGTACATGCTTGTCATGTGCCTCCTGGTCCTTGAAAAAAATCAGGATGTCATCGAGGTAGATCACCACAAACTGGTTCAAGAAGTCGCGAAAGATGTTGTTCACTATGTGTTGAAACACGGCTAGGGCATTTGTAAGTTCAAAAGGCATCACCGTGTACTCAAAGTGTCCATACCTTCGTAAACACCTTTGCTCCTTGTAGTTGATCGAGAAGTTCCGGGATTAATAACAATGGGTACCAGTTTCAGATGGTGACTTGATTTAAACCTCTGTAGTCCACAACCAAATGTAAACTCCTATCTTTCTTCTTAACAAATAAGATAGGTGCTCCTGTAAGAGACTTTGAGTAACGAATGAAGCTAGATGCTCGATGTACTAGTGAAGAACCTCCAATTCTGTAGGTGACAGTACATAAGTCAGTTCAAATGGTGGAGTCTTCCCCTCTGCAAGATTGATGGGATAGTCATAGGACTTGTGAATAGGAAGAACTGCAGCCTTGTGCTTATCAAAAACGTCCTAAAAGGAGTGATACTTGGATGGTAGGGAAGAAGTAGGAGAAGGAGAAGAAGATTGAAAAATAGGAGAGTTAGATACATAAGAGGTAGAAAAGGATGTAGGAGTTACTTGCAAGGCAAAAAGATGAAAAAGAGCAAGATAAGTGGCAAGTTCATGCATAGTAGTGGTTAGAACGCGGAGAGGAGAAGGAGGGAGTTATGAATGAAAAAAAGAAAGGATCTTGCGGGATGAAACAGAAGCAGAGTAATGAAAAGAGGCAAAATTGATGAAAACTTGTGCTGATGTTGATGAGTGTACAGGATTGGAAGAACCCTGTACAAAAGTCCGTGAATGCACATGAGTGAAGAAGAGCCTGTGAATGTGCTGACGAATTGACAGGAGGTGGATCCTGTCAAGGAGGAACCTTCGACACTGATACAGGAGTAGGCAACTACTGAGTTGGTGATCCGCAAAGTGTTCCGACATCATGGTCTTCCTGAGAGCATTGTTTTTTATCGAGACTCACAATTTATGTTCAGATTTTGGCAGGAGCTTCTCCGGAGTCTACAAGGGTTCAAACTGTCAAGCCACGACCCAAGAGCAAGATAAGAACAAGGAGGCTTGACTCAAGAGCAAGGCAAGAATAAGGAACATGACAAAAATGATTATAGAATGACTAGTGTTGATATTAACTGATTGTACAACAATTAGGTTGGAGCTTTTATACTCACAACTCCAAGAGCTAATCTAGGCATAAGCTAAAAATGATACTCCAAGAGCTAATCTAGGCATGAGCTAAAAATACTGTCTCTTATCCTATAAGTATATCCTGTAAGCATATCTTGTAGGCATATCCTGTAGGGATATCCCCGTATCTTGTATCTTGTATCCTGTAGGTCATATCCTATAAGCATATCCTGTATTCTGTATCGGGTCATGACATTAACTCAAATTCTCAGTTGTTGTTATCCTTAATCCTATAGTGAGTTTATGCTTTGTCATTGAGTTGGACCCTCAATCCCATTGTTATCCTTAACCAAGTGACTTTATCCCTAATTTGAACATTTAACCCACCTTAACCTCGTGAATTTAAGATAATTATTAGTTTAAGAGGATAACCGTCGGATAAAATTTAGGATAATTGTTAGATGGATTTTAATATAACCGTCGAATGAGTTCATAATACATATTGGATACAATTTAGGAAGGCCGTTGGATAGAATTTAGAATGGTCGTTGATGGGGTGTTCACGACGGACACACACAGACACAACAGATAAACTTATTATATAAGATACGTGATTATTTCATAAATAAATAAAATGGTACTATATAATAATATTACTCCTTATATATTCAATTATATTAATACTTGTCTATAATCATGTGTTATACAATAGTTTAATAATCGTGTATGTGTAATAAAGCTTTCCATATATACGATTAGTTCTATTGTTACATAGTTTATTATTCATGTGATTACATAATAATTACCATACCAATATACAATTTTTCATAATTTACATTTCGTGTTACACTAGTGTGTATTTATCTCTATTGTACTGCTTACGAAGATTACTTTTGTATCATTTCATATAAATACTTTGCCCGATTTATTAATGTCAATTTGAATCTCTCATGTATATATGCATGTATCCATATGAATATATATCTTAACATTTTTATAATTATGTTAAGATACATAAAGCATATGTTCAGAGGATATGCATAGGTGAATGTGATTACTTGGTTTTCTGAAATGAATAAAGAACAAACACACTAGCTATGTATGTATGCGTATATAAATAATCATTATGTGTGTATTTATAAATGATCTAAATTAATGTCCATTTATTGGTAATATTGGCATATATATGTTTGTTTTAATAATCTATGTATACGTATACTTAACAAGAAATCATAATTCATGTGTACATACGTTCGCACCACAACTATGTGAAGTATGTATTTATGTGTATAATGTGTCCTATATGTAGACATATGATGTCAGAACACTTTGCGGATCACCAACTCAGCAGTTACTTGCTCCTGTATCAGCATCGAAGGTTCCTCCTTGACAAGATCTACCTCCTGTCAATTTGTCAGCACATTTGCAGGCTCTTCTTCACTCATGTGCATTCACAGACTTTTGTACAGGGTTCTTCCAATCTTGTACACTCGTTAACATCAGCACTTTTCCTTTTTCTTTTCATTATTCTGCTTCTGTTCCATCCCGCAAGATCCTTTCTTTTTTTCATTCATAATTCCCTCTTTCTCCTCTCCGCGTTCTAACCACTACTATGCATGAACTTGCCACTTATCCTGCTCCTTTTCATCTTTTTGCTTTTCAAGTAACTCCTACGTCCTCTTCTACCTCTCATGTATCTGACTCTCTTATTTTTTAATCTTCTTCTCCTTCGCCTACTTCTTCCCTACCATCCAAGTATCACTCCTTTCAAGATGTTTTTGATAAGCACAAGGCTGCAGTTCTTCCTATTCACAGGTCTTATGACTGTCCCATCGATCTTGCAGAGGGGAAGACTCCACCGTTTGAACCGACTTATGTATTGTCACCTACAGAATTGGAGGTTCTTCGCTAGTACATCGAAGATAACTTGATCCAGCTTCATTCATCACTCAAAGTCTTCTACAGCAGCACCTATCTTTTTTGTTAAGAAGAAAGATAAGAGTTTGCATTTGGTTGTGGACTACAAAAGTTTGAATCAAGTCACCATCCGGAACTAGTACCCGTTGTTATTGATCCCAAAACTTCTAGATCAACTACGAGGAGCAAAGGTATTTACGAAGATTGACTTACGAGGGGCCTACAATCTTGTATGGATTCGTCCAGGCAATGAGTGAAAGACTGTCTTTCGTATAAAGTATGGACACTTCGAGTACACGGTGATGCCTTTTGAACTTATAAATGCCCTAGCCATGTTTCAACACATAGTGAACAACATCTTTCGCGACTTCTTGAACCAGTTTGTGATGATCTACCTCGATAACATCCTGAGTTTTTTTAAGGACCAGGCGGCACATGACAAGCATGTACGACTAGTTCTACAGAAGCTTCGCGAGCATGGATTGTATGCGAAGTTGGAGAAGTGTTTTTTAGATAGGGATATTGTGGAGTTCTTGGGCTACATCGTCTCTCCTGTCGGCATCTCAATGGACATGCACAAAGTGAAGACTGTCATGAAGTGGAAGAGGCCTAAGTTTATACAAAACGTACAATGTTTCCTTGGCTTTCGCAAATTTCTATAGGCGATTGATACATGACATGTACTTCCACTCACGGAACTCACCAAGTGCTTTGGGGATTTCTCTTGGTCCGACAAGGTGGAACATACATTCACAGCACTCAAGGACGCCTTCACGACAACTCCGATTTTAGTACATCCTGATCCTTCTTGTCCCTTCTTCGTTGAGGTAGATGCTTCGGACTTTGCAGTAGGTTCTATTCTATCACAAGTTGGAGAAGATAAGTTACTCCATCCTATAGCCTTTCACTCTCGTAAGTTCCTTTCAGCGGAGATCAATTACGAAATTCATGATAAATAACTCATGGCCATTGTGGGTTCGACTTACTCATGGGCCGGCCGTGGCTCAGGGGCACGAGGGTACAGCATGATTGGGAGAATCAGCGGGTTCAATTCCCCGCCAAGAGAGGACTAATATCCGTTACTATGAAACATGTCCGAGCGCCACCATCAAAATCCCAACCCCATGAGTACCATCTCCTAGATTGGAGCAAGGGGCTAGACGATGAGGAAGAAGCAGCTATCTTGGCATGTTTACCAAACTTATTTGTTGTATAGGAGGTAGACCCTCGACAGGAAGTACGAGAGTCCGCCGCCACATACCTGATGACACCTGCATAGAACTCTTGCCTAAGGCACCATGAAAACCCTAAACCTAAGCCTGGTACACAAATTGTTGCTAAGTATGAAACTATGCTAGAAACTGCATGAACAAACTATAGCATATAAGAATATACCACTATTTGAGAATATTTCAAAATTACAAAAATGCATTTTTACAAGTGCCACTAGGTTTGGTGTTCGAATCTTGGGACTAACTTCCTACATAGACACCATGTGAATATTCGCCTCGAGCCACTCATTTTGAACTTGCTCACATTGAATGTGAAGGCTAGGGTTCTAGTTTGCCTCACGTAAGCCATAGAGGATGCCTCAAACACGCAATTGGCGCAAGAGCGGTGCTGGGTCTGGAACAGCTTCAAAGTGGCCGCCAAAAGGAGCTCCAAGAAAACCCAAGGCAGCAGCCAAAAGTGTGAAACACAAGTCTAGTAAGTGGGTTCCTATTTTTGTTTTCATGCCATTGCATTTCTCTGTTTGTTCCAGTCGATCGATCTGCATCTCCCCCACCTAAACATAGGCAGGTGAGTAAAGGATCCCCTTCTCCCCACCACCACCGCAGCAGGAGGAAGAAGAGCCACAACAGGAGGAAGAGCAGCCGCAGGAGTTACTCCATTTGAGCAAACTAGCTAAACAACAGCCCCGAAATGCACAAGGAATGGCTTAAAGCCAGGTGGGACAAGCATTCCATATAGCACTTAGCGTGAACATCAACAAAAGATGAAGCTTTTGAAGGTGAATAGTGAAGGGATTTTTGGAGGGCAAACAAACATTTGTTTGTGTCATTGCAGCCGTTGTCTTATCAATTTTCCGATGGCAAGCCCTTTGCCACTGCTGGCAGCTACAAAGGGCATGTTTCTGGCTTAGACAAGGCGGGTAAGAGACCAAACAAGAAGGGTTGCCAAGAAGAGGATGTTTTGTGTACAGAAGGTGGAGTAGATGGAGGATCTTCATCCACTTGCAGCCCCATGAAGAGCATGCAAAGTTCCAATGTCGACTAGCAAAAAAGCTCCACGTCGTGCACTGAATACAAGCCCAGGCAAGTTTAGATTGGTGGATGCAATTCCCCTACATATGGGATAAGTTAAGAGATTGCTGCAACGAGCATGTGTGTGTTGTATGCCAAATACCATGGAAGAGTGCTCTGACATTTATGTACATGCCACTAGCATGACGACTACAGATTCGGAGTCAGTCTCAAACTGTTTGCAACCATGATCTACGGCGCGGGTGGAATGAGAAGATTGGCTCAACAAAGATACTACATATGCCCAAGAAACTATACGTGAGTTTTGGCACGCGAGCGTTGGCAAGAAGTTTCTGGCTTTTTAGATCCTTAAAATTGGTTGGCAAATTAAAAAAACTTATATCAAAAAAATATTCTTGAGAATATTCTAAAATATGCTAGAATATACCTAGAATATTCACGAAATACTAGAATATTTTGAAGCCTCCTGAGCCGGAGCCTCCTTTTCACTGAGACCCGTTTCTGGCTTAGACAAGGCGAAACAAGAAGGGTTGCCAAGAAGAGGATGCTATGTAGAAGGTGGAGTAGATGGAGGATCTTCATCCACTTGCAGCCCCATGAAGAGCATGCAGGAAGTTCCAATGTCGACTAGCAAAAAAGCTCCACGTCGTGCACTGAATACAAGCCCAGGCAAGTTTAGATTGGTGGATGCAATTGAGCTGAAGATATTGGACATTATGTCGATTCTGCACCTCAACAATGCATCTCAGAACTGCAAGAATGAGATGCTAATGGCACTTTTTCAAGATGGAGTAGCAGGGAAGCAGTCGCTTTGTAGCTTGGTTGCACAAATACAAGATTATGATGGATCTCTAGACGGTGTAAAGATCCCATACACTTGGAAGCAAATGAAGAGTTCAAGCTTTAGGGCGGTCTGGAATTCAAAGGCACGCAGTTTGCTTCCACCAAGGTGCAGGTGCTGAATTTGAAGACCCGTACGCATTCCCCTACATATGGGATAAGTTAAGAGATTGCTGCAACGAGCATGTGTGTGTTGTATGCCAAATACCATGGAAGAGTGCTCTGACATTTATGTACATGCCACTAGCATGACGACTACAGATTCGGAGTCAGTCTCAAACTGTTTCCAACCATGATCTACGGCCGTGGGTGGAATGAGAAGATTGGCTCAACAAAGATACTACATATGCCCAAGAAACTATACGTGATTTTGGCACGCGAGACGTTGGCAAGAAGTTTCTGGCTTTTTAGATTCTTAGTCCTCGATTCCCATGGCTGTGAAGTTGTAGCAATTGCAACAGGCACATGAGCCAGGCATCCTTGCTTTCAAGATGCAAAAGAGGATGCACATTTGCAGGTGACAACAATTCAGTGCCCAAATTGTGACATGAAAAATAACATTCAAGCAGCAATACTTTCCAGGTGATCCTCAAAATTTGTTGTTGATGCTGCACTCAAATGGTTTCTAGGTGACATCAACTAAAATCAGATTTGTTCATGCTATCACTATGATAGTTATCAATGGTGGGGTACATGGTCAAAGTGACGTGGATGGGATGATTTTGCCTTTGGTTTTCATACCCAAGGAAAGCATTCCAAAGCTTGGCAAGAGGAAAGGTTCTGACCAGATGGATATATTTCTGGAGCCTATATTGAAGGAGTTGAAGGATTTGTTTAACGTGGGGTTCGTGTGTGAAGTATGGCTTGGGTTCTCATGAGATTCAAGATTACCAACATTACCACAGGAATTCTATCAGGGTAATGTTATATTACACAATAAGCAATCACGTCGCACAATCATGAAGCTCGTAATAGATCTCAACAAGGTCTTCTATGATACCACTCGCAGAACAGGTTGGACTGAGGATATTATTATGAAGACGAAAGAGCTGCTCCAAGTATGGTGGCTGTTATGGACTAAGGAAGCAGCTCCCGTGCTCCACTAGAACATGCTTTGGTGCCAGGCATGTACTAGACAATTGCATGGTGATCAACCCTCATGAAAGCTGCTGGTGTTATCGTTTTGAGAGGTTGTTTGGAGACAGGTAAGATAAAAACAAACAACAAGGAGGTGGAAATAACTTACAATAGGATAATGAATGACATATTCGCAGCACCAATAAGCAGCTTGAAGATTGAAGAACTAGATGGATTATCTAGGAATGAGTGTTGGGAGTCCATGTTTTTGAAGTGCATTAAGAGTACCTCACCAAATGAACCAGAGAGAGGTTTGTAACATCTCCTCTCTTCACTATTCTGTAGCTTAAGTCTTTTCATCTCATGCATGCTTCATTTGTTGTGCGTCATTGGATGAGGCAGTGGCTGTTTGGTCCGGATGCCTTGGAACACCATGGGAGAGCTTCTTTGAAGAGAAACGGGATTGTCATTGGAAGAGGTATTAAACGGGAGATCCGTGAACAGAAACAAAGAAGCCTTCATTCGAAAATAGGGTGAACCTGGTGCAATTTGAACATGTAGTTTTCGAATTTCCTACGATATATCAGCGAGGTCAACTTTTCCGACGGGATGATTCACTGGTTGTGACTAATACAGAACCTGGTGCACAAGATTTTATAGGCCCCTTCAAGTACACATTGGTGATACTAGCAGAGACAGGTGCTCAAGTGCTTTTTATGTAGAGTATTACAGGTACTGTTTGACTAATGAAGGTGTAGAAGTCGACGATTTCACTTGAGGTTTCATATTGGACAAGGCCATGCAACCGTCATCTTCTCTTGAAATATTGCTAGTTAGTTTGATTGAACGGGAAATATGCATTCTGCCTCTACGAGATGGTGCAAGGCTAGGATACAAATTAGCGCTGGAAACTACATGTAAGGATTTTCCAACCCGTTGACAGGGATTTTGGTGGAAGGCTAGATGCCCTATTGGCCACTATGTGGAGATATTATTGAAGTTGCTGGGCAGAGAAAGGAAACCTGGTTTGCCAAGGTGGAGAAAGTGAACATGAGAAATAAAAATGTGCTGTGATATGGTTGAAGAGAGACCAATCATTCGAAAACAAGTCTCGTAAGGCCTACGTGGCAGATTATAGAGAGGAGATTTATCAACACCGGGAGTGTTATTCGCAAATCACTAAATGTTGAGGTTGTTAGGGAAGAAAGACAAACTTGGTATGTCATATGCTGAAAGGTCTCATATAGTCTCTATGATAGGAATAAACTACATCTTATAAAATTGCATCTTAAACTATAGAACTTAGAAAACTCTCTTGAAAACTTACTGGCCATTAACTATAATTCACAACTATATATAGTTAACTCACAAGTGTAGTTCAAGTGAGGTTAGTATAGTTTCCAGGTGAGGTAGGCTGCCGGGGTTTCTAGTGCTTCTTCTGGTTACAACAGTGGTAATATTGTATAAAATTAAAGTCAACACTATATTCTTAAGAATATTTTGTTAGACTGAACCATCGTAAAAAAAAAATTATTATTGACATGTATTAGCTAATGCAAGTATGCTGGTAGTACTACCATTATTGTAAGCATTGCATGTAAAGATATAATATGAAATATAATTTCATTATAAAGATTTTAAAATAGCCTTTTGTTGTCATATGTAAAAGGACACCACTGTCCTTCTTTGGGTACAATAGTGGTAATATTGTACGAAATTAAAGTCAACACTATATTCTTGAGAATATTTTTTTTGTCATACTAGATTGAACCATGGTATAATTATATAGGAAAATATATGTACACAAAGTAAAGTAAAGAGAGGCTTAACAAAATCAATAAGCTCAGAACATTTATTCCTTGAACATTTTAAAAACTAGTACACAATCATTATATATTCTTTTTTATATTTTTATATTAGAAAACAAAGCTATTGTCTCTAAATAATGGTCCACGTACTATATTTAATAGAAACGAAGGATTGTTTTTGATTTTGGATGAGTAACCTGTATAAACACATACATAGTCACAATCGTACATATCACATAATACATACACACAGTAAGAAGAGACATTGTCAGCCAAATTATTAACAAGTAACCAAAATAAGGCATTGTTTTCACGATGAGAGCGCGCACACACACACATATGTTGTGTTAGAAACGAGAAATTTGATTCCACAGTGAGAGAGACAGATGTGAGCAATTGCCATATTCTACAATCTTAAGTAAATTGTTTGAAAAGCAACAATGGGACACTTCTTCATCAATATTGTTTTGATCTTAAATTTATAAGTTTATTATGGTGTTGTGTGCATGTGTGTTGATAATGTTTATATGCTAATGTATATTTTTTCCAATTATCGAAAAGGAGATGGACCAAGTAGAAATGACAGTATACGGGAATGTATTGTACCCCATCCAAAGAAACCCCATGTTCTTTCGTGTTATGGGCTAGACTAATGCTGATTATAAAATATTTAATATTTCATTTGTAAAATTCTTTTTAATTTGAGAACTTACATTTTATATAATATGTATTTATAAATGATCACCCTTTTCCCACAAACTTTCATATCAACTTAACATATTATATATACAATATGTATGAACGAATACAAGAATGCATGTAATCGATCACATAACAAATTAGGGAAATTTGAAATAATACATTTGTTCTGGAATTGATTTAATCAAAATTATCACAATAATAAATTTGCAACCTTAATGACAATTTTAAGTTTCCAATGTAAGTTACAATAATTTTTATTTTAATTTTAAGATTTAATGAAAAATCTCATTTTAAAGTCAATAATGCATTTCTAATATATATATCATTTAAAATATATTGATATAAAATATAATATTCAAATTAAAATATATTTAAAAGTGCAATGTGTAATGCATACAATATTAATTAAGATAATATAATACTGAATAAATTTTAAATACAAACAAGTAAACCATATAGTATATAATTTATAAATAAAAAGATGTAATCTCTTTAAATTTGAAATTACATAATCCACATAATTAATATACTGATATATATACTAATATATTTACTAATGTGTAAAAAATTTGAGGGTTTATTGACCCATAATAGATCCCTCCCTCCATCCCTCTCTCTCTCTTTATATATATATATGCAAATGCCAATGGCAGTGTGACACCTAATTATTAATGTTGAACTACCTAGCTAAACTCACTAACCGTCCTTGTTAATTCATTACATAAGCGTGTTTGAAATTTTTCAACCACTGTGGCTCTCCTAACACATGACAAACCATTGCCATCACGTTAGCCTTTCCCATGCAATGCTCAATAGAAATTTGCCAAACTCCATGAACTTAACCATCTAACGAGCTTGCCGAGAGTTTAACTCTTTCTGTTTGAATAGATATATCAAAGTTTGTGATCTGTAAACATTTTGAAACTTGCACCATAAAGATAGTGCCTCCAAACTCATAATGCATTAACAATAGCCAGTAGTTCTTGCGCATACGTTGAGTACTGTTGCTCTGCAGGATTCAAAGTACAACTCTCATAAGCAATAGGCCTTCCCTCTTGCATAAGTACAGCTCCATTGGCCACTCCACTTGCATCACACGATACCTTATAAGGCTTAGAGGGATCTACAATAATAAAACTAGTGCACGTACCAAAGCTTGTTTTAAAGTTTGGAAACTGCTCTCTTCTGAAGCACTCTATGCAAAGGGAACGTCCTTACTCAGCAACCTAGTTAACTGAAAAGCTTTCTTGGCATAATCCTTGACATATCGCAGGTAATAACCAACCATGCCCAAGGAACTCCGTAACTCTTGTACATTGCTAGGAACTGGCCATTGCTCCACCACTGCCACCTTCTGTGGATCAGTCTTCACTCCACTTGGTATCACAATGTGACCCAAATACTCCACTTCGCACTGAGCAAATGCACATTTGCTCTTCTTTGCATAGAGCTTGTTCTCCCTCAGCAATTGAAGAACTCTTCGCAAATGCTCCACATGCTCCTTCATATTCTTACTGTAATAAGAATATCGTTGAGGAAGATCTCCACGAAGTGTCACCAAACACCTTAGTCATCAACCAAGTGAATGTGGTTGGGCATTTATTAAGCCAAATTGCATAACAGTGAACTCGAAATGCCCAAGCTGGTGTTGAAAGTAGTTTTATAGATATCTACCTCCTTCACAGCAATCTGATGATACCCACTGTGCAAATCTATCTTGGTGAACACTTTGGCTCCGCCGAGATAATTCATGATAGTATCCACACATGGCATGGGCATCCTGTCCTTCACTTTTGCTTGTTGAGAATCTATAAGTCTATGCACATCCTCATGATGCTATCTTTCTTCCTAACAAGCAATACTAGTACACCAAATGGAGACTTGCTCGATTATATGAAGCCATATTCCAATAGCTCCATCACTTGTCTCTTAACTTCTTGCTCCTCAGCATGGCTTAGTCAGAATGGCTTACGATAAATGGCTTTCATACCCTGTTTCAACACAATATCATGCTCCACACCTCCTACAAGTGGTAAGCCATGAGGTAGCTTGGGAGGGAAGACATCAGCAAACTCCTTGCATAACAACTTCATTCAAGGTGACAATAAAAGAACTTGTTTGGAGACTCAAGCTTTGTTCCAAACTAAGTGTCTTTCATTTCACTATACTCAAGCTTCATGTGCTTGGTGCTCCACTGGATTTTAGGATCCACATGCTCCAGCTAGCTCATTCCAAGAAAGAAAGTCTCCACCAGCTAGGTTTTGCCAACCTCCAGCTATAACTCCTCCACACAAGCATTGTAGCTCTGTGTGATAACTGAGCCCTTAATCTCATATTAAGCACAATCTTGTGCATTTCCACCAACTGGGTTTTGCCAACCTCCAGCTGTAACTCCTCCACACAAGGGGTTTTGTCAACCTTCAACTGTAACTCCTCCACACAAGCATTGTAGCTCTGTGTGATTAATCTCGTATTGAGGCACAGTCTTCGCGCATCTCCACCAGCTGGGTTTTGTTAACCTCCAGCTATAACTCCTCCACACAAGCATTGTAGCTCTGTGTGATAGTTGAGCCCTCAATCTCGTATTGAGGCACAGTCTTCGTGCATCTCCACCAGCTGGGGTTTTGCCAACCTCCAGCTGTAACTCCTCCACACAAGCACTGTAGCTATGTGTGATAACTGAGCCCTCAATCTCGTATTGAGCACAGTCTTCGTGCAGCTCCACTAGTTGGGTTTTGCCAACCTCCAGTTGTAACTCCTCCACACAAGCATTGTAGCTATGTGTGATAACTGAGCCCTCAATCTCATATTGAGGCACAGTCTTCGTGGCAAGCTGCACTCCTCCACTAACTTTGTTGACACAAAGTTATCGCTACTTCTACTATCCATAAGGACTCACACTGGATGCTCACCAAGTCGTCCTCCACCACAATACACATGTGTGTGCTCCTCCCATGCCATGCAATTTACATGTCAAGCAAGAACAGACAGAAATTTACCTCATGGCTTAGAGAAGTCTTCTTTGTGCTCCTCTCCATGCTCCATCTCCTGAAGCTTCTTAGGCGTCTCCTTTCCTTGCTGCCATTGAAACTTTTGCCCTTGGGCTTGCTTCTCCTTGGACAATTTGCCTCTCAGTGTCCAACATTCTCCGCACAAGTGATATTATCTCCTTCCCACTAGTCACTCATCTCGAACCTTGCTCCAATACCAATTGTTAGGCACCACTACATACAAACTAGAGACCCTCACAAAACCACCCAACCTCCCTCGAGTTGTCCACACGCTGCTCTCCAAAGACTTCCAATATATTAAGGTACCCTTCCTTAATTCTCTTAGATCTAAGTATAGCTCTTTAGAAATATTCTAGCTTATACCTTTCTGAAGAACATTCTTTGATTCGTTATACGGGTCATAACAGGTTTAGCTTCATATAATTGACAAAGCGGATGAAGGTAAGCGTTTCACAATTAATTTTTTGACTTTTGAACAGTGTGATGGTGCTGAATAGTTATCCCATGTAATGCATGGATGACCTTATTGAAAAATTAGGGGTTTACATAATTGGATTTAGTGTTAAGCTATTGACAAGTTTCTCTTAATTCGATATATGAAGTTTCTCTTAATTTTAAGTGTTAATCTTCCCTTGAGTCTTTTACTCTTCTTCATTACCCTAATTTTTCTCGTCCCTTTATTTTTTGTATTGATACTTTAAATATCAATTTGAGTGTTGATTTCATTCAAGAAGGTCCACAACATCCTATTGTGATTGCAAGTTAAGTCTTAGTAATACAATACTTAAATATTTAACTACGAATAAGGAATATTTAACAATTGTTTAAGTATTACACAAGTTCTATGTTTATCTTCCATTTTGCCACGTTGGTGGAATGTAATCATGTTATAGTGCAATCAATGTTAAAAAAGAAGCATTTGATGATGTGACATGCACGATGGGCAATAATATTGCAAATTATTGGTGCACAATTTGTGATCGTTTAGGTTCTTCAACGGTTGATGTGGATGCTTTATGAGCATTAATTGTTACTAATGTTAATCATTGCTTAGTCTTTGAAAGATCAGGTTGGCACAATGTTTGGATCTAAAGGATAAGAGATGCACTTAAAGCTCTTGAGAAGGATGGCAGATGTTGATATTGGTTTTGGGATCATATTGCTAAGTTCACAATGGTTTATTTTATCGGTTCAATTGGAGCAAATAATCCACCACGTTTGATAATCTCATCTTACTATATACCTCACTCTCTTCATGCTTTCCACAATAACCCCTTCTCTAGTCATCTCAGGTTTAACAAAGTGTTGAACCAATTATGTTTTTGGTGCTATTGGCCTCATCTTCAACGCAATCTTCATTAGTATTTGTAAACATGCCAAGTTTAAAATTCTTGATCTCTTTTTAATGATTGTTTATAATCTATTCAAGTCTATCATCTTTTTAAATTTATTACTTACAATCTCATTGGTCCATTTTTTACCATGATAATAGGAAATTCAAATGCTATTTCTTTGTCCGACTCAGTACATAGAGGTTCATGCTCTTATGGGGGCCAAAGCAACTCATGTGGTTAATTTACTGTTTCATTAAGTGGTATTGTGATGCAAGTGTTTATAGTGCATTTTTATATTAAAAGTGTCATTTCACAACCAAAGTTTTAAGTTAGGTTAGGGATCAAACAATCTTTCACGACATTGTATCATATAAAAATCAATTTTAGTGGAATGACTCAACCATATTTTTTAAGTGCATACTATATAAGTATGTGAATCAGCGTTATATCAACTAGGATTAGTACTTACCTCTTCTTTAGTTTGATTATGTGTCTTCTATCCATCAATTCATTAAGTTTCCCCATTTCCTTGAATAGTTATAACTTTGTATTTTTTTAATATTGATTCTCTTCTTTTTGATCATATTTCAGCAAATGCATAAATGTGAGATTAGTATCTAGATTAGACTTTTACAATGCTACACAAGGAGATGTTAACAAGGTTATTTTATGCTTAGGAGATATAGCAACGACACTATAGTGTTTGGCATGCTTATATTCTTGATTATGCTGTGAATTTCAAAATTCTTACTTTGTATTAAATTCTAGATTGATTTTGAAATGGCTTAGTCTATATTTATTATGTAAAGATTGGGTCCTTAAGTGTACATGATATGTAAATGGTTATAATTAATTAAAATGTACATGTTCAATGTCTTTCTTTGTATTGTTGATGTTGAAATCCAAAGACAAATAATTAAGGATTTTATATAAAACATTTCTTGTGTATTTATAAGGTACCATATATGGGTGCTAACTTGGGATGCCACATAAGATTAGGCTAAAAATGCCTAATATAACATAGCCTCCTTATATATACAAAAGGGCTGTATATATTTTAAGGTTGAATACATGTCCTTTTTAGGACATATTCTTTATAATATTAACGATTAAAACTTTGTTCAGGCCGTTTCATCAGTACCAAATTATAAATGACTCTAACATATTCATGAATTTTCTTTACTAGTTACATGAGGATTTGTAGAGAAGGTTTGTAAATGTGTCATTTATAAATTTTTTGATATTTGTGCTTTGTACATTAATTGTATGTTGTTGGTATGTCACAAAAGCAAATTTAGAATAAATATTTAATATATCTCTTTTTGATAAAGAAAAACAACTATTTCTCGGAATTAAATTGTTCTAGAAATAAATAATATTTAATTTAAATCACCTCTTTAAACAATTTAAAATATTATTCACTCGTTCATTCCAAAAGACTTAAATAAAATCCTAATTTGAAATTATTATCAACTTTCTATGTCATTTAAGTTGAGTTAAACTCTTAATTTTGTGAAAAATTAAAAAACCTTTTTAAAGAAGTTAATTAGTGACATAAAATGTTCCAAATCATCCTATAATATATAACCACTTGAAGAATTAGCATTCTCACTCACATTCCTTTAATTTACATATAAATTGAGATTAAATAAAAAATATTTTATTAATAATAAGATGTAAACAATGTCTATTATAAATGTATAATCTAAATTAAATAGATTATATATATTTAACAACATATCAATAACTATTTGTTCATTTGGAGGGGTTGCTATGCATTTTTCTATCATTTTCTTTATCAGAGTTAACAGAGTCACATGTTCCTTCTGAAAATATAAGAATATGGTCATAGCCCTTGTGAACCGTGGCCAATTCACGATTATTCGTGGCATGGATGACATGTATTTACATACCTACGTGTATGTATTCACAAGTTATTTAATAAAATTATAATATTGTAAACATAATAAACATTTAAATATTTAAATATTGTTTAGCATTAGTTCGTTACTAACAAGTGCATGTTGCGTTAAATATAGTGTACTTTAGAACTTTAATAATGTACTAACAAGATTAAATAAAATAAACTTATTAATTTAAGTTCTAGCAAATGATAGCAGATTACATGAATATAATAAATAAATCATTAAATTTAGCATTTCATACACAAACATCCGTAACTTAAAACTAAGTTAGAAAAATGAAGAAAGATAAAACAAATTAAAACCTTCCCCTATAAATTTATTTAAAATTCTATTTTCATGATATTCTCATTCAAATTCAAAATTCAATTATTAAAAGCCATTATACTTAAGTAAACTAATCAAGCTGAACAACTTAAAGATTCCACAAATTACCATATAATTTTAAAGTAACTCTTATTCATAAGAAGCAAAGCTTTCTAAGATCGTCCTTCCATTGCCGTAAATATGTCAGTTCTCGTCACAATACCTGCAAAAAAGTATATGTTGTGTGTTGTGTGTTAGAGAGAGAGAGAGAGAAGAGAAAGAGAGAGAGAGAGAGAGAGAGAGGAGAAGAGAGAGAGAGAGAAGGAGAGAGAGAGAGAGAGCCTATAACTTGGTTGGAGTTGTTGACAATAGGAATCCTGTGAATCTTGCTTTTTAACATGATTACAGCGGCATCTGCAATAAGTGAATACATGGTACATACCTTACGTATATATATGAACACATGTATATATATCTACATAACAGACAGAAACGTAATAAAGCTCTTAGACAGGTACGTATATACAAACACCCATGCATTTCTTGGACGTATAATGTACTTCATGCACACGTTTTATTTGGATTATAAAAAGACAATACTCACCTGATACAGCTTTGTCGGCAGATAAAGTGATAGCAGGTGTGGTCATAACCTCACGAATGGGTGTTTTTAACTGCAAATTAAATAAATACACATCTCGTTTAGTGAATGCATACACGCTATCTACATATCATAGAAGTTGTTGTTGCTGTTGTTGTTGTGTGTGTGTGTGGTGTGTGTGTGAGAGAGAGAGAGAGAGAGAGAACCCCATTGGAAGCCTTGGCTCTGTCTTTCTTGGATAGAACTCCAATGCAATGGAAAATCTTTGTCAACGACAGGAAGTCCAGATATTTTCGCAAAATAATGATCCACTTCTTCAAGTAAAGTGTCGGGTGAGGCTGTGACCAAGTCCTTTGACATAACATCAGCTAAAAACGTCGATGGTTGCGCCTGTATATAGTCACAATTGTTTAAAACAATTATATAATGTTAACTAAGCATATACTATATTTAAATTCGTCATAAAGTGTGTATATAGTCGTAATAGACATACGTAAAGTAGCTGCTACATACGTGTATGAATAATGACGATGTAATGCAGCATATGCTCTAAGGAAGACCCTAAGGAGTTATTATACTCTCTCTTTTATGTTTATTTAAATAGCAACAGTACAAAAGCAAGGATCCCATCAAATTATAGATAAAGACGGACTGTACGTTTACTTTATCCATAGCTAGATCATTTAAATACACATCTACATAGGCTATACACAACACCACAAAAATGTATGGACCCGTACGAGTATAGACCAAATATTTACATACATATATATAGACTTTGATTTTTATGTACCTCAGCCTTGAACAGTGATGGTTCCAAGTGTCTACTAAGATCCTCAAAATTCAGAATGGAGAAAATTCTCAGGCCACTCTCCAGACGGAAAATTTCTTTCCTCTCTGTCTCCACATCCACATTCTCCCCTCCAGCTCTTGCTATGTACACTCTCCCTTTGGACGATCTGTGTACATAATGTTGTGTATATGTATGTATATCTACATTCACGAACCTGCTCAATTTGTGTGCCAAATTCGCGTTTGCACTGCTCAATCCGTAAGAAAATCGAAATTTACCGTGATACTCAATCTAGACGGAGAAGGAAGGATTAGTGTTGAAGAAGCCTGCCAATCCGAGCGCCATAGCCAGAGACGATAGAACCTAGAAATTCGGAAGAACCCTAAAAATCTTGCATGCAACAGAGGAAATATAGGTAGCCACCTCCTTTAATTTAAATATTTTTTTAAACAAAATTTAAAACAGAAATTTTAGGGTGCAGGTGTACGGGTACAATGCTATATTTTATTATTAGTTTCAATCTATATCACTCGCTCATGTATATAATTTTCAATTCTCACATTGTTGAAAGTTAGGGGCACCTCTAATGGTCAGATTTGTCTTTTTTTTTATTAGTCTTCTTTATCTTTTTATATTTAACTTTTTATATTCTCTTCTTTTCATCCATATCTGTAAACAAATGAATCCTTAGCTACTCATATAATTGCTACATGCTATTTAAGTGCAATTGAACAATAAACTCAATTGATAGCAATGTTCATAGCACATGGTGATACTTCTCATGCTCATGCTGTAAATTCTCAAGTTTGACTAGATTTCTTTTATGAAAGTATTGGGGACAATTGTATATCATTTGCCATATATCATTCATGTGATGATGCTTGGTGTTTGTGCGAATTTTCTACTTATCTTCAAGGGATCGTGTTGTAGTGGACAATGGTTTTAGATGCAGCCACTAATGGAAATTGGAGTATTCTTTCAATAGTCTTCAAATGCACGTTTGATAATGCTGACGATTATGATGATGCTTTTTAGCAGTTGCATCATATTCATCTAGAGTTGTCTGAGTCGGTGATTTAGTTTGGTATTCATTTTTAGAGCCCTTTTTTGCTTTATGCAAAGTCGAACATGTTGAAACGGATCGAGTTAGGTATGTTGTGGTTAACACTTTGTTAAGACCTTGTAGGGCTTGTGCATGCATTAGCTCTAGTGACCCTTAACAATGCTATGTGGTAATATGAGACATCACCTTTCCCACTTACAACTTCACATACTCTAGTTCCACTTCATGTTGGGGATGGGTCTTGCTTCAATGGAGGTTAATGTTGTTGTCCATGTACCAAGACAAGGTTGGGGCTGTGGGCGTGGACGTGGATGTGCAGTTTGTTATTGGGTGTGTGATGAGGTTGGACACATGTATTAGCACTATCAACGTTTCCCTAATTTGTTCATTTTCGGGTGGAGGCATTGGCGCCAATAACATCCAATTGGCATCGTAGCAGTGAAAGGTGAACAAAGAATTACATGAGTAAAGAAGGGTCTTCGTGGGAATAAGTTGGTGACCCCTCCATCTTTCTTTTGAAAATATCATCAAAGAGATTCACTCGACACTAGTTCATTCGGTCTTTACTTTTCAAACTTAATATAACATATTCTGTTTTCCTTTCAGTGTTGGTTGATATAGGCTCGAGTTTGTCTTTTATTCCTCAGTTTGTTGCTATATGTGTAATCTTTATTTGTGTCGTGCGGTAGAACTAATCTTCATTCTTTATTGTAATGAACACACTCATACTTGTTTATGACATGAGACTGACATAATTGTTCATGTGGATGGTATGAACTTGAGCTTCAATATTTATGAGTGAAAGCTTTTGATTTTATTTTTAATAAAGATTGATTAACTCGCCAATTATGCCAAATATGATTTTGAAAAGTTTCCCCCCTATTGACTCTCCTCATCTTTCTTTTATTCCTCTACTTTTATTCCTTGTTGTCTATTTTTACTTTTGCTCAATTACTTTTGTTTCATCCTTACTTCATGCTGTCCTTCATGCTCTTTTATTTTCTTTGTGGATCCCTCAGATGATTATTGTGATACAGCCATTGATTAGTTCAAGGAGTACGCTGATCTTCTCAACTTCGATTTGTCGTCCAAGGTTAAATTGCAACACATCATCCTATTCATAGGGATGCTAAGCGATTAAGGTACATGTTCGGCATCGGTTTACCAAAAGAGCTCAAGGTTTTGTAGATAAATATTAGGAGATGTTAAGAAGGGTATTTTAGAAGTCTCGAAGTTGTAAACTTTATCTTGTAACAAGTCAGATGAGTATTTGATTCTACATTAACTATCACTCATTGAATGATGTGACTATCCTAGATGTTTACCCATTTTTTCATATAATTGCAGATCGTTTATATTGATTAGGGTGGAGCTATTGGTTTACCTAGCTAGATTTCACCTCTAGATATTGCAAGTTCTAATGGCCAACATACACATTTTGAAGACTACTTTTCGGACACCATTTGACTTATTAAGTTCTTGGTGATGTCTTTCGGTTTAAACAATGCTTAATAACTTCTAGTGTATAATAGACAAGGTTTTTATGATATGCCAGAAGTGACTATTGACTTTATAGAAAGATGTTTTGACCCACTTAGAGGGGACGTGGGAGGAGCATATTTATGATATACGCAAAGTTTTGTATCAACTGCAAAAAGTTGGTTTAAAACGGAAGTGATATAAGTGTGTGATTAAATCTAAGACTCCACTTATCTTGGCTATCGCATTTTTTCATGAAGGTTTGCAATCGATCCTGACAAACTTGTGTGGTTTCAAAGTTCTCTACACTGAAATGTGTGAAAAATGTGCAACGCTTTATTGACAAGGTATAATAGTTTGGCATTTTATTGATCATCTTTTGGATCATTGCACCGTTGCGAATGTTGCTAAAGTCATCAACATCATCTTTTATTTAGTTTAAGGATTGCAAGCAAGCATTTACAAAATTTTAAGGAGTTGTTAATCACTCCTTCAATTTTGATGTGTCCTAATTACACTCATCCTTCATCTTGGGTGTGGAGCTTATAACATCAGTTTCAGGGTCGTGTTGATGCAAGAGTGTAAGTGTGCCTGATTAGCGTCATTTCATTACATACATAAGCCGTATGTTGTAGTCAACAAAGGTGAACTACTCCACGACATAGAAGGAGTGCCTAGCAACAATTTGGGATTTTGAGAAGCTTCACGCTTACTTGCATGGTTCTCAGACATTGGTAAAAGGTAATCATGCTACCATCAATTTGTTGTTGAAGCAGCAGAACTTGGTTGTATTGCTTGGTGGCCTTGACACTTCAAATATATGACTTTAAGGTTGTTTATTGCCCAAGGAGTTCCATGAATGATGCTGATGCTTTTTTCGATCTCCTATTCCTCCTTTTCTCTCTTTTTTGTTCATGAGGAGCTAATTGTTCAAGATTAGTGAATTTTCTGGACAAAAATTGGATGTCATCAACAGTTGCTATGCTTGATGTTTAGTGTTTGTAAGGTGCAAAGTTGGATTTGCCTTCTTTGGATGAGGTTCGTGAAGTTCAAAAAGTTTAGTCATAGTTCCAAAGGCTTCATGATGGGTTTGAGAATCTTGCATTACTTGTTGATGACTTACCATTTAAGTGCTTACATTCTCAATACCACCTTTAAAATGACCTTTTTTATTTTGTGAGGACTAATATGAATAATCATTTATAGTTGGTGGTGCTTTCGATCTTCACTTTAAACTTCATTCACACTTATCATGCCTCTCATGTTTCAACGGGCACATGGAACATTGTCGTGTGATAAGCTGCAAAGATCTTTTTATTGGCTAGAGTTGCGAAGAGATGTGATCAATATGTGCATAATTATTTATGGTGTCGTGAAGTTTTGCAAGATGGAAACGCCAGATCAAGAGAAATGGAGGGAGTTTAGGTCAACCTTTTAAGGCTACAGTTGCTTATATGGATCTGAAGATCACGACAGCCTTGTAAGGCCGCAGGAGGAGAGCCAGATATGGAGATCACAAGTAGTATAAAGGCTAGCTGTTTCTCTGTAATTTTGGCTGGTTTCTAAGCGAGTTTGATAACCTTTTGAGTTTGCACGCTAACAATTTTGGTGCGGTGAGCGTGGAAGCTCCACCAGCCATATGTCGTATCCTGTGTTTTCTGTTGGTAGTGATGCTCGTGTCTTTTTGGAAGAGTATGAACGTTTTGCGCACGCTCATGGTATGGGGGCTTCCTTGATTTCTCATGTTCATGTGTACTTTGATGCTGCAACTCGGGAGTGGTTTGATCAGTTGGGGGCACCTGACAAGTCGGATTGGGCGTCCTTCGTGAGTTCCTTTCTTCGTGATTTTGGAGTTGTTGAGTCGTATGAGCAAGTTATTGAGGAATTGGAGAAGCTTCAGCAAAAGGATGGTGAATCGGTTAAGACTTTTGCACGGCGAGCTCATGTACTTCTTTCACGGTTGGACAAGGTGAACCCACAGGCCCCAGGTGTGACTGCGGGGACTCAAGCAAGTGTGTCCTTCAATGAAAAGTTTGCAACGCTAAGGTTCGTTGGTGGTTTGGCGGGCGAGCTACGGCCACTTGTGAAAAAGACAAAGCCGACCACGTTAGTTGCGGCTGAGCGAGTTGCGCTATCTGAGGAGGAGTTTTTGAAGGATGTCGGAGAAGTGAGTAAAGCTCAGGTGCGGATTTCCCATCCAGTTCCTGGGCAACCTCAGCCAGTTGCTATAGTCTCATCACCGGTGCCCTCTCCGGCTTTGGAGAAGATGGATCAATTGGTGGAAGCAATGACTAAGTTGAGTTTGCAGTTGGTTCAAGTCTCAGGACAATCACAACCACCACGAGCTCCACGTACAGATCTATCGGGTATTACGTGCTATACGTGTGGGCAAAAGGGGCACTATAGCACGTATTGCCCACAGTCAAAAGGGCCACAGCCTCGACCTAGTGGGTCTTCGAGTAATGGAGGAGTCATTGGAGGTGGAGCAGCTGCAGTGAATTCACTGGATTTAGTTCCTGAAGTTTTGGCTGCTCGGAAACGTTTTCGTCCAGTCGAGGAAGTAATGGAAGACGCACCGCATGAGAAGGAAAGGCCACGCTCCACTCGTTTGCGTAGTGAGGTACAAAGAGCTCCTAAGAGGCAGATTGGTTTGAAGGATATGGCGATTGGTCAAGGTGTTGAACCATATTCCATTGTTGCGGATCTACAGAAGGTCAAAGCAGATATTTCCATTCCTCAACTATTAGCACTGTGTCCCAAGCTTCGGGCAGAGGTTCAGGCAGGGGTTAGCACACGACTTTTGTCGAGGAAACCACCAGTTCGTGCAATTGATGTGGCATCGGATGTGGACGAGCAAGCTCCTATGGTTGATGTCATGATACGTGGTTTTCGTCTGACGGGTTGTTTGGTGGATAGTGGGGCTGCTATCAATGTGATGAGCCATGAGATTGCACGGCAGTTGTCTTTGACCTTGGAGAAGTGCCATAGAATGATTCGGCTAGCTGATGATCGTCCAGTTAAACCAGTTGGTATGATGCGGGGTTTGGGGATCAATGTTCATGGTGTTCGCTCAGTCGTGACGGTCTACGTTTTAGCTTTGGAGCGTGATGGTTATCCTCTAATTCTGGGACGTCCTTGGTTGCGACAAGTTCAGGCAAAGAACGACTGGAGTACTGGAAAAATGTCTTTTGGTGATCGTTTCAAAAGGGTGGTGATTCCGGTTTTGGGAAATTTTGAAGATCAATTAGGTATTGAGGAGGACGTGGTTGTGGAGGGCGAGGAGGATTTGGAAGAGGAGGACGTTTTGGATGAAGTTGAGTTAGGGGAGGAAGAATTTGGAGGCATTTCGCTTGGGCCTATCTTTGAAGAGGAATCTACAGAGAAAGGGGAATTATGTGGAATTCGTTTGTGCCGTGTGGAAGGTGGGGAGGAGGAGCGAGTTCCGGAGGCTGAGCTAAGGGAGACACTAGGCTCTGAGTTGTCTGAGCGTGAGAAGTTGGTGCTTTTGGGGTGCTGAAGTTGTTTCCGAAGTTGTTTGCCACATCGTACCAAAATTTGCGGCAAATGTCCATTGTTGAGCACCGGATTGATTTAAAGGAGGGAGTGAAGCCGGAGGTGCAGAGGCCTTATCGTTTGTCGCCTGAGAAGCGTGAGGCAGTGTTCTGCGAGCTTGAGAAGCTGTTGACAGCTGCTTTCATCTTTCCGGTGAACAACACAGAGTGGGTCTCTCCAGTTGTGGTGGTCAAGAAGAAGAACGGTTTGTGGAGGCTTTGCGTGGATTTCGACAAACTGAACAAGGGAACGAAGAAGGATAAGCAATGCTTACCTTTCATTGATGAGATTTTACTGGAAGTTGCAGGTCACGAGATGTACAGCTTCTGTGATGGATTCTCTGGATACTTCCAAGTTCGAATCAGGGAGGAGGATCAGCTGAAGACAACGTTCACCACTCCATGGGGAACTTTCGCTTACCGTGTTATGCCTTTCGGGTTAACGAATGCGCCTGCCACCTTTCAACGAGCGATGAACATAATCTTCGAGCCATATTTGGGTAAGAGTGTCAGGGTCTTTCTGGATGATTTCTGTGTGTACGGGAGACGACTTCAACATGCAGAGGATCTCCGGGGCTGCCTAGCACGGTTGGATGAGGCTGGCGCTAGCCTCAATGCAGCCAAGTGTAAGTTCGGCCTCACTAAGGGAACTTTGCTTGGTCACGTGGTTTCAAAAGATGGAATTGAGCCAGAGCAGGACAAGGTGGAGAAACTGAAGGCCTTGCCAGTTCCAACGACGAAAACAGAAGTTCGAGCTTTTCTAGGGTTGGCAAGTTATTACCGACGCTTCATTCCGGGATACGCAGAGATAGCTTGGCCACTTAATAGGTTGCTTCGAGCTCGAGCAGAATTGGAGTGGACACATGAGTGTGAGATGGCGTTTGAACGTTTGAAAAAAGCATTGGGAACGGGTCCGATCTTGATCACCCCATTGGTCAAAGGAATTCGTGCTGAACACAAGTAGCTCTCAGCATTCGGTGGCTGCAGTGCTTCTTCAGAAAGGGGCTGGGGGTTGCTTGCTTCCAGTTCAGTACGCAGGAAGGCAACTGAAGGATGGAGAGGAACATTATTTAGAACTCGAACGGGATGTGCTGGCCTTGGTTTATGGTTGCCAGTACTATCGTCATTTCTTAGTGGATCGGCAGTTTATAGTTCTGAGTGACAATGCGGCGTTGAAGTCCTTGGTGAGCAAACCACGGTGGTCGGGTCGTTGTGCAGCGTGGGTGGCCGAGTTGGCAGAGTTTGAGTACGTTTTTCAGTGTGAGAGTAAAGGAAGGGCTCAGATGGCGCGTGTTCTGGTCGGGAATGTTTGGGACGAGGATGGAGAGGTGTCTGAGGAGTTTGAACGTCAAAAGTTGGCAGCATTGCTTAAGGATCCCGAAATTTTTGTTTTGGAATTCGACGGCGCGTTTAGCCCAAAATTGGGGTTTGGTGGAGCTGGAGTTATCTTACGACGACAGGGGGAGATTGCAGAGGAGCGAGCGCAGCTGTTGATGGAGGCAAGTTCAAACAATGAAGCGGAATATCAAGCTTTGATTTTGGGTTTGCAAATGGCGCTGAGGACGAATGTGAGGAAGTTGGTGGCATTTGGGGATTCAATGCTGGTTTGTGAGCAAGTGCGAGGTTTGTTTCGAGTTCTGAAGCCGAATCTGGTTCGATTACATGAGATCGTCCTCGAGCTAATAGCCAAATTCGAGATCTTTCAGATACAGCATGTTGAGCGTGGTAGTTTGGAGGCGGTGGATGCTTTATCGAAGGAGGGTCTTCAGCAGGGAAGTTCAGTAGCAAAGGTTGAGATGCTAGAGCTAGTTAGAGAGGAGGAAGTCAGCAGGGTGGAAAGATTGGGCCTGGACGAAGAGCTTGCAGGAGTTGTGACGTTTTTGACCACAGGCGAATTTCTCGAAGGGGTATCTGCTGCAGAGCGAAAGCGGATAGCAAAATTGGCTGCAAACTACACATTTCTGGAGGGGCTGTTGTTCTTCCGTTGGAAAGATGGTGTTTTGAAGAGGGTAGTTGAAGAAGGGGATCGAACACGGCTTTTGCAAATGTTTCATGACGGCATTTGCGGCGGTCATTTTGCGGCAGCAGGAACAGCTCGAAAAATTCTCACTGCAGGTTACTATTGGCCTGGGCTTTGGGGGGATGCAAAGGCATGGGCTTCAAGTTGTCACGTTTGTCAAGCACATGGGAAGCGAATCCTTCAACATGGACCTTTGCAGCCGGTTTTACCCACAGGAATTTTTGAGAAATGGGGTGTTGATTTCGTTGGCCCGCTTCCTATTACATCGGCAGGGAAGCGCTATATCATTGTTGCCACCGAGTATGTTTCACGCTGGGTTGAAGCTTCAGCAGTTAATGCATGCACGGAGGAGGTAGCGGCAAATTTCATCATGAAGCACATTGTTTGTCGCTATGGTTGTCCACTGGAGATAGTGACTGATCGTGGCTCTCATTTTTGCGGAGGAATGGTGGAGGCCTTGTTGAAGAAGCTGTCAGTCAAGCACAGGCGAAGTACACCATACTACCCGCAGAGTAATGGTGTTGTGGAACGTAGCAATGGGATCTTGGTGGATGTGCTAACCAAGCTGGGGGCCACAAGACAAGGAGATTGGACACGGATGCTTAGCCCAGCACTTTTCGCATTTCGCACGATGTTCAAATCAACGAACGGCTTCACTCCTTGTCAAATGGTTTATGGAGTTGAGCCAATCATGCCACCGGAACTGGAGATGCCAACTTTTCGAACGAGCACTTCCCGACAATCTGATCCGTTGAAAGATCTTGAAGCTCGCATCATGCAGCTTTTGGAGATGGATGAGGACCGCAAGGAGGCCTTGGAGAGGATCGAAGCTTTTCAACTTCAGCAAAAGGAGAAGTTTGATGCGAGTGTAACAGCAAGGCGATTCTTTCCTGGCGATTTAGTCCTTGTCTACGATAGCCGTTTGGACAAGAGTTGGAGCAAGAAGTTTCTTCCCAGGTGGTTAGGCCCGTTTGTTGTTCACACGTGGAGCCCCAGTGGTTATTGCAAGCTACGAACGTTGCAGGGTCGAGAGGTGAAAAATCCAGTGAATCAATATCGTCTCAAGCTATTTCGCTGTCGAAGGGAAGCTTAAGGCATTGTGTGCATCTTGGCTTGCTAGCCAGCCAAGTTGCACAGGGGGCCTTGTCGTGAAGTTTTGCAAGATGGAACGCCAGATCAAGAGAAAATGGAGGGAGTTTAGGTCAACCTTTTAAGGCTACAGTTGCTTATATGGATCTGAAGATCACGACAGCCTTGTAAGGCCGCAGGAGGAGAGCCAGATATGGAGATCACAAGTAGTATAAAGGCTAGCTGTTTCTCTGTAATTTTGGCTGGTTTCTAAGCGAGTTTGATAACCTTTTGAAGTTTGCACGCTAACAATGGTGCTAAGCTCGCAATACTCCCCCTTGTACTTTGAAAGGATGGTTGGAGTTCATTACAGTTTCTCGTCCATTTGAGTTGGTGACATTTTATTTGATAGGACTTTTTTCCTGGTTGACTACTGACAATGAATATGTTATTATAGCTTCTGACTACCAGCAAAAGTTGGTGCTTTGTTAGTGCGATTGCTTTTGTTATTAGCACTTTCTCCTTAACTGGATAGTGTTTCAAACATTTTTGTCCAAAGTGGATTCTCTTAGACAATGGTCTTGTATTATGACTAAGATAGTTCAAATCTTGATGTCTCAGCTAGGGAGGGATATGCCACCTTTTATGAGTGCTTATCATCCTTAAACAGATGTTTAATAACACGGTTTGTCATGACTTTTAAGGAGATAATTACGAAGTACGTAAACTTTCAACATTTGGATCGAAATGGTTGTATGTTGTATCTCCGATATGCTTATGTCATAGAGTATAGAGTTTTTTGGTACTTTACCATATAAGCTCTTATATAGTCATGACCCAGTGTTACCACGGAGTTGGGTCTACCTTCACACTTGACATGAGTTGTTGATGCTAGGTCTTGAGATTAGTATTTGCAAGCATTCTTTTATTGGTCTAATAAGAGTTTGCAGAACACTTAAGCCACATACGTGAGACAACAGCGATGCTACAAACTCTCATGGTGTTGATTCATTTTCCTAAGATTACGATACATGGTTTGACCAAGAGTCTCTTTACTTAGTGGAAGGACCATATTAAGTGCTGTAACAGGTCAGGCCACAAGTTTACGAGATTTGATTATAACATTCAACCCAATCTCAAAAGATGTGTGCATATGTAACACTTGAAGCGTTTGAATTAGGAACAAGTTGTATCTTTCATCATTCTGAGAGGAAGACATGATGTCAAGTCTAAGTGTACTGTTACAATGCTATATTATTATTAACGTAGTAATGTTTTGATAATCATCATTTATGTATATAATCTAAGATTTTGTATTCCTAGCTCTCACAAATAATCTAAGAAAATATATATGTATTAATCATCAAAATCCAATTCCTTTTATTTTAATCATAATTAAATGTATTTATTATTCACATTGATATTTGATAGGAATATTATTATTTATAACATATTAAACCAAAAAAGGCTATTTTATTTTTTATTTAAAAGCTAAGCAACTCCGAATTATATATAAAATAACAAATAGAATATCACATAAAAGCGTGCTTTGTTAATAGATATATAATACAAGCGCATGACACAAAGTTCAAAAACACACACAAAGATACATAAACGAGTACATACTGATTAAAGAAAAAATATATTTATAAATATAGTGTATGTAATATTTAATTAACATGTCTAATAAGTATATATTAAATCAATGAAGTTAATTAATTTAATTTCGGGAGCTGCTTTATCGACACCCTCTTAAAATATATATTTTATGTTTAAATTACAAAATTTAAAAGAATGACGCCCAAATATATATTTAGATGATAAATTCTAAATTATATATATTATCCATATTTTACACACACACACATACATACAAAATTTATATGCTATGTATATTTATATAATTCAAATTTGTTATTTAATAAAAATAAGAATTTACTATATGATACTTCTTTTTAAATTTTGATTTAAATTTAATTTAAAACTTACACTTATAGCACATACTTTACAAAGTAATGGATTTTGATAATATATGAATTAAATAATATCTTTAAAGCTTTAAATAAGTATTTTAAATGGTTAAAAAGAAAGAGGGTGTTAATAAAATATCAAAATCTTAATCGTTCACAGTATTATAATTTAGTAAAAGGTGTTAGGGTACACGTGTATAAACACTTCTCTGTTCAATCACTCTGTTTTCTAGGGTTCTAGATATAGGGTTCATGCGGCAGCGGGGGAGCGCAATGCCGGCTGAGGGAACGGCATCCCCATCCGACTCTCGATCCAGAACAGGTTCGTGCAGCTGCCGATTCCTAAATCCACTAGAATGGAGCTCGGGGCTGTAGATCTGTTTTAGAATGAGCATGAATGGGTTAGGATTCATGCGTCGTAGCACACCGCAGCAACAGGGTAAGATGGATTTCGTAAAGCTGCAAGCACGAACCAGCTCCGCATTCGTGCCGCCACACAGGACGCAGTTGCCGCCGCGTTACCATCTTCTCAACTCCGGATCGTCGCATTCTCTGCAAAGATCGTGGCAGAGAAGAATGTGGGGAGCGTTAGCGGTTCTTCTCACTGTGATTGCTGTTTTCTCCTCATTTTCGATCTTCCGTGGGTGATCCGACACCGACGTCTAAAGGGTATGCGATTGTGATCGATGCCGGGATACAGGGTCCCGGTTGCATATCTTCAGCTATAGGATTGACCCAGGTTCTTCTTTAGCACATATTGATACCCAGGAGCTACCTTCTCTCAAGAACAAGCCCGGGTTGTCTTCGTATGCGTCCAATCCAGATAAGGCCGGTGAGTACGCGTGTGTGTGTTTTGAAAGATAAACTCAAGTTAAAATTATCTGGTAAAAGCATAGGGTATATTTATCTATTAAAATAGCATATCTGTATAATGCAGTCTATGTATGTATATTTCATTGCGATATATACATATAAGAGTAATACACACACATATGAGCTATATATTTATGCTTGTGCATATATACGAAGATGGAGCATAGATATTGCAGCTTCTATTGTAAGTTTATTTTATTACCAAGTTTGGATTATACCTCTTTCTGTACTGCCGGGATATGTAGATTATTAAACTCATTATTTTGTATACGAGATGGAGCATTCAGTATTAGTATAGCTTTGTAATGTACATCTACTGTATTGGCAATATATTCAGACTAAACTCTTACAAAGTGCTCTTACTAAGCTTTTAAGATATAGAGCAAGTGTGTATCTATCCGCAAAGTATATACATGGTATGTATATGTCTCACGCACAATTTATGCAATTCATCTATTGTTACATATTTTTATATTTATGGTTGTGTATTTATTTATTGTTGTTTAACTTACAGGTGAATCCTTAATAAGTCTGATAGATTTTGCGAACATGAAAATTGCAAAGAAAGACAGAGGTCAAACTAGATTGTATCTCATGGCTACTGCTGGATTGAGGAGACTAGAGCAGAATGTTCAGGAACAGATTTTGGAATCTTGCAGAGCTGTTCTTCGGAAGTCTGACTTTTTGTTCGAAGACGCGTGGGCATCAGTAATTAGTGGTAGGATTTATCAACATCCATACAGCATGACAATGTTTTGTATTGTCTGTTTTCCGCTCAAATTCTCATCATGATGATCATCCTCATTATCGTCATCATTATCGTCATCTATAATGTTTCCATATTACTGTATTACATTTGTGAAGCCTTAATTATCAATAGGCACGTAGATGTACACGATTCATAGATAACGTTTTCTATATGGGGTTCTACGCAGGCACAGATGAGGGGGTTTTTGCATGGGTAGCCGCAAACTATGCACTTGGAACTCTGGGTGGAATCCACATGACACAACCGGGATTGTGGAGCTCGGTGGTGCATCTGCACAGGTCGTGTCTGCGTGCGTGCATGTTTGTATATATATCAGATAGAATATCATATTTTATGTTATATGTATATATACATAAATATAGATATTCTATGTGTTGTTATGTAAGTAACACAGTCAGTGTGTGACATCTCTGTATGTCTGATACTTAGCAAGAAAGAGCAAAATTACACCTCTATACACATTTAAATTTATGTTATGTGCTGCTTTACATGTATTCTTTTTGCTTAAAAGAAGGTTTGACAGGTAACATTTGTACCAGATGGAGCTCCACCACCGGAATTTTTGTACACTCTTGAGTTTGGTGGAGTCACTTACAGACTTTATACGTACAGTTTCTTACATTTTTGGCCAGGAGGCCGCATGGGACACCCTGTTTCAACTTATCCTCTCTGGTGTTGTCAAACCATGTAAGTCACTCATACATTCATTTATACATGTGCACATGCACTTTCACATAGATATGTACTTATGTGTGTGTACTTATGTTTTATGCAGCATCTGGGTTGGACCCGGGGTCGTGATTGATCCATGCACTCCAACGGGGTATGTAATGAGCCCCGATTTATTAGAAAGATATAGTATGAGCTTACTGGAGGCAGACCAGGTGAAGGTTTCTAAAGTGCTCTCGGCTGGAAACTTTTCAGAATGTCGAAGAGCTGCTCTTGAACTACTTCAAAAGGGCCATGGTAAATAATAAAATTAATATATATTATATATATATATTATATATATATATTTATATATTTTTGAATTTAATCTTAATTTGCCTTTAATCTAATTTGATTTGCAGTTTATGTGATGGTTAGTTAGCTTCCTCATTTAATTCTTTTCTTATTCGTTTTATTATTGCACAGATCAATGTCTACATCATCGGTGTGCTATAGGCTCTACATTTGTACCGGATCTCAGGGGGAAGTTTTTTGCAACAGAAAATTTCTTCTATACATCTCAGGTTCCTCTCTCTCTCTCTCTCTCTCGTCATGTGTATATTATGTTGCATGTATGTGTCTATACTCGATAACTGTACTTTTAGACCGTATTATACATACGTACGCATGAACTTCTGACTTATGATTGGAGCGCAATTGAAAGAACTTCAAAAAAAATGACCATATACTTGTATACGTGCACATAGATACGTACATTTGTTTCTTATATTGTTATAAGTCAATTGATTATCTTTTAGTACTAACATGGCATTTCTTTTATAGTTCTTTGGATTGCCTGCGACTACATCGCTTGCTGATGTAGAGGCTGCGGGTAAATTTTACTGCCAAGAACAATGGGAGAAGCTGAAGCTTAAACACGTGGGAATGCAAGAGGAAGACCTTTTAAAATACTGCTTTTCTACGGCGTATATTGTTGCCTTGCTACATGACAGGCTTGGTATCGCTATGAACGATGAAAGGTACATTATATATACAATTGTGTGTGTGTATACTCCTTTCTGTGCGTGTGTATGGATCTGGTTAGCACCATAATAGACAAACATACTTAAACACACACACACACACATTATATATACACATACATACATTTTCATATATACGTTGTTTGTATTTCTTATTTATATATCATGGATTATATAAATACTCATACATTGTACTTGTTCTGTCTCTCTCTCAGCACACACTTATACTTACTCTTTTTTGGACTGTTATACATTAAGGATGTCAAGTGTATTTACTGCTATTTAATATATTTGTTCATGTATATCTTGATATATATGTATTATATTACTTTTACACACGAGAGAGAGAGAGAGTATTGATGTACATATATTAATATAGTTTGTTCTTGTGACAGGTGAGATTTACAAACATGGTTGGTAAACTGCCATTAGACTGGGCATTGGGAGCACTAATTGTGCGGCTCTCAGACAACGACAACAACAAGGAGATGGAAAACGGAGGGTGGAGATGGAGTTTGGGAGATGACTGGGTAACAATTATATCATTTATCGCTTCCTTTGGGCTTGTGTTTACCATTGTTTGGTTAATCCTGAGATGCCGAAGACCGAGGGTAAAAACTATTTACGACCTCGAGAAGGGACGGTATATTACCACCACTCGATTTAATAGGTAACACACACAAGTCAGTTTTGTATTATCCTCCACATTTATGTGTAATGTACGTATTGATTATTATCATATATATATATATATTATATATTTATACAAGTTGATCTTTATAAGCATCTCTAGCGGGTATATATATAATACGGCATATATATATCTGTGTGTGATATAATCCGTTGTTATTGGACTTTAGTAAAATAATTTTATTAAATTTTTTTACAGTTTTGAAGTTAGATTATTTTCCCAACTTGGAATAGCATCTCTTAAATCTTATGGTAAATGATTATTAGTAACTAATAATAGATAAATAAACATTGCATTTATAAGCTAGCTTTTAATAATAATGTTCTGTTATATATAATACATTTCTACAAAGTTTAGTTCTATTAAATAAATTAGAAATACCGGATAGCACTTTATTAAATAATTATATAATCATATGTGCATATATAAAGAAAGTGTATTAACAGTTTCAAAACGTTAAGGGGCGGTATTTTACCACCACTCCATTTAATAGGTAACACACAAGTCAATTTTGTATTATTATATTAGTATATTATAAATTATATATCATTAATACATTATTGATGTTAAAATTAAAATTTAAAGTGAGATTTTCCATCAAATCTATAATTAAAATAAAATTATTATAACTTACATTTGAAATTTAAAATTATCATTAATGCCATAAATTTATTATTCTAATAATTTTTAAATCGATTTAAAATGAATTTGTTTATTTTAAATTTTCTTAATTTACTATGTGATCGATTACATGCATTGTATATAATATATTGAGTTGATATGAAAGTTCATGGAAAACAAAAAAGAATGACCATCTATAAATAAACATTATATGAAATGCAAGTTCTTAAATTAAAAAGAATTTTATAAATGAAATACTAAATATTTTATATCAACATTAATCTAGTCCATAACGAAAGAACATGGGGTTTCTTTAGATGATGGTACATTATAATCTTGGATGTAATACATTCCTATATCTGCCATTTCTACTTGATCTATCTGCTTTTTTATAATTGAAAAATAAGTGCATTAGCATATACACGTTATCAACGCACACACACATACATATATATGGAGTGCAAAACAAAGAGGAGCCAAGGTCATGCACACACCATAAAACAAACATGTAAGATCACAATGGTATTGTGAAGAAGAATCTCATTATTATTTTCAAGTGATTTACTTAAGATTGTAGAATATGGCAATTATACACATCCATTTCTCACTGTAGAATCAAATTATTCTCGATTTTAACATAATGTATGTGTGTCTTTATTGTTGATAATTCGATTATGATGTCTCTTCTTACTCTATGTATATGTTAAATCGTGATTGTGTGTAATTATACAGGTTACTCATCCTAAATAAAAAATAATTCTTTGTTTCTATTAAATATATTTTGTGGACCATTGTTTAGATGATAGCTTGGTTTTATAATATAAAAATATAAAAAAGAATATATAATTGTGTATTAGTTTTTAAATGTTTAAGGAATAGAATGTCTTGAGCTTATTGATTTGCTTAAGCTTCTTTTTACTTTGTGTATATGGGATATATATTTTTCTATATAACTATACGACGGTTTAATTGAATGGCAAAAAAAAAATTCTCAAAAATATAGTGTTAACCTTAACTTCAAACAATATTATTACTATTGTAGTATGACAACATAGGTTAATTTAAAATCTTTATATATATGTTAGATTATTCATTGAAGACTTTACATGCAATGCTTACATATAATGGTAATGCTACTTGCATACTTACATTCTAATGCATTAGCTAGCACATGTCAATAATTATGTTTTTTTTTAATTTTTTAAAGAATTGAAAAAGAACTCAAATTAGTATTAAAGTTCTCTCACACTTATGCAACGCATGTGTGTATATTTAAATTAGTGTTAAACTTCTCTCACATTTATGCAACACACGCGAGTGTTTACTTAAATGAGTGTTAAAGCTCTCTCACATTTATGCAAGACACATGTGTTTAATTAAATTAGTGTTAAAGCTCTCTCACATTCACATAGGAGAAAATACTCCACAATTTAATTCTTAATGTGTCAATTTACTACTTTACTACATGTATGTATGTAATATATTTAAACATATAATAATGCATGTGTATATATATATATATATATTGAAATGCAAGCTTATACTTGTAAAGGATCAAAATATATAAATAATAATTTAATTTTGAGGTATGATATCTAAACATAATTTACGATTGAAACATATAGTTTTTAATTAACTTGTTTATCCGTAAATTAAAAGTGATAACTTTGAATAATTTAACAAATGTCTATGTATGTAAAATAAATCGAGCGCTATTTCATTTCAATTACCATAATCTCATGCTTGAATTATGCACTAAATAAGCAATTATGTGCATTTTACAGGGTGAAGTAAGATAGGGACATATATATTTATATTTTTCTTTATTCTAATTAATAAGAAGGGCTCAAACAAGTATGTAGGTTTAGTGTGTGAGGTGTTTACTAATTTAACATGTAAAATAGAATGAGTTGTTTGATCACCCAACTTGGGGTAAACATCTTACCTAGGTTTCATATAGGCTAGGATTCATAAAAGGGTAAAGTTTTTGTTGCAATGATGCAAAGCCCATCAAAATCTTCAATGGAGACAAACACAAGACGAACAAAATCAAGGAAGCAAACGTGAATTAAATATAGTTTTTTAGGGATTGAATTGAATTAAGGGTGATGAGAAGACAGGAACTTTGGCTATACTTGTGAAAAATCTAGTTAAGGATTTTAAGCATGTTGCTACGAAGATACAAGTTTTTTGCATCTTGTATAGGGACAAAATAATTTTCAAGTGCCCAACTAAAATACTTAAGAATAAGTTGTTGTCTAGTGAGATTGTTGATCTTGCTAGTGAAAAGGAATTTGAGTTTCTTTAAGACTTGCTTGGCAACCAAAAGAGCAATGTGCAGGAGAACTAACACGTGCCATTTATTTGTATGCGGCTCCCAAGTACGAGGAGAGGACAATGTGTACAACAACGTTGATTACGTTCTGTATCGTTTTTTGGAACTTAAATATGACGTTCCATACAAAGCTAAGAGGTTTAATTACAAGTTTAAGCTTGGCTTTTGGAGGCCTATTGAGATCATCTTCTAGGACAGGACACCATGGAAGAGGTGCTCAAGCTACGAGAGGAAGCAATTGGGCATGGCAACGTTCTAGAGGGAACGCTATTGCCTAAAGGCCCTAAGAAAAGTGGCACTTTACTGTCATTTATTATTTTCTTTATTCTTTCTTTCCACAATCTTATTTTAATATAATATTATACATGTTCTTCATTCTCTTATTTATTATATCAATAAACTTAAGTTAAAGAAATAAAGCATTTCAAATATTAAAATGCATTTAATGCAATTCTCTATTATCCTAACCCTCTCCTGGTTTACAATGCACAAAAAGAAAGTGTGCATTTGTGTTTATTCTAGTTCTCTCAAAACCATTAAAAATTTAATGAGTTTATCCACATAATATGACAGAATTAAAATGCATGAAAAATGGTGACAAATTTAGTTTTATATGTTTAATATGCTATATACATATATGTAATAGAGATTCAGAAAATAATAATTTAATTTTAATGTATCATTTAAATTTTATTGCTATAGCATGACTTGAACAATTTAATGGTGTATGGTTATATGTATGTATGTAAAATAAAATCAAGCACTATTTTATTTGAATTACCGTAGCAAATGATGATGCAATGAATAAGCAATTCTATGCAACACTGAACATGGTAAAATAAGACATGGGATTCCCTTTTTTCTAATCAATAAGAAGGGCACAAATGAGTATGTAGGTTTAGTGTGTGAGGTGTTGTTAATTTCAAGGATCAAAATGCACTTTGTATCTTCTACCCTACACAATTGTATATATAATAATATGTGAATTGTTCGAGCATGTTTAATATGATGCAAGTTTCAGGGTCAATGACTATGGTGTCATATAACGTAATGCAAGCTTATGGAAGCTCCACAACCGTCAACCACCATTCTTAATGTAAATTGGACTGTAAAGAAATCAGCTAGTTCTTTACAATGAGAATGTATAGTCGGAACTAATCATTGGCTCCCCCTTTCTTGAATGAGATTAAACAAGATTATCAAACCTCATATGAGGAATATTCTTAATATGTTAATGAATAACATAGAAAATTCCCTCATTTATATGTTAATTTCTAAAGTCTATATTTATTAAAATACTTATTTTGAATACACACATTTTAAGTATGCAGAAGAATTCTATATGTATAAAGCTTTATTTAAAAACCTAACATGGAATTTAAGCTATTTTAAAATCTTTATAATGAAATTGTGGTCTCAAATTAATATCTTTACATGTAATCATTACAATAATGGGCATACTTACATCCCAATAGCTAACACATGTCAATAATTATGTTTTTTTTTTTTCAAAATCCCTAAAAAATTGAAAAGAACTTAGTTAAATTTTAATGGCAATGAAAAATTGTGATTAAGGGGCAATTAAGCCCAAAACTTGCTTACTGTTTGGGGATTTCTTTCCTTGTGCTCTGTCCACGATTGCTCTAGATGAATGGATCATATAAAGGGATTATAACATAAACATTACCTTTGTGCATGCATTATGGGGATTGTTCACTTCTCCACCCAACATGTACTTCTTATCTATGTATAAACATTATATTTATGTATGATTTTGTTTCTATTATGGGTCTATGGGTCGATAAACCTTCAAATTTGTTATAAATATATCAATATATTCTGATTTGGTGGATTATGTAATTTCAAATTTAAAGAGAGATTATATTTTTTCATTTATAAATTATATATTATGATTTATATGTTTCTATTTAATTTTATATTGTATTCATTATTATATTATATTAATTAATATTGTATGCATTACACATTGCACTTTTAAATATAGTTTAATTTAAATATTATTATTTATATTAGTGTTACAAATTATATATATTAGAAATACATTATTAACATTAAAATGAGATTTTTCATCAAATCTCACAATTAAAATAAAATTCTTGTAACTTACATTGGAACTTAAAGTTGTCATTAAGGCTATAAATATACTACTCTAATAATTTTGATTAAATCAATTCTAGGACGAATGTATTATTTTAAATTTCCCTAATTTACTATGTGAACGATTACATACATTATTGTATTTATTCATACATATTGTATGTAATAATATGTTGAGTTGATATGAAAGTTTGTGAAAAAATAAAAAAGGATAACCATACATAAATACATATTATAAGTTTTCAAATGAAAAAGAATTTTACAAATGAAATATTAAATATTTTATGATCAACATTAGTCTAGCCCAACATGGGGTTTTCTTTAAATGGTGTACATTACAATTTCGAACATAGTACACTCTTGTATACTACTTGGAAAAATTTAAGTACATTAGCATATAAACATTATCAACACATTATACGCACACAAACACCGTAATAACAAAGTTAGAAATTTAAGATCAAAACAATATTGCTAAAGAGGAGTCCCATTCTTACTTTTCAAGCAATTTACTTAAGATTGTACAATATAACAATTGCTCACATCAGTCTCTCATTATGGAATCAAATTATTATTGTTTCTAACACAACATATGTGTGTGTCTACTCTGCACTGTGAAAACAATGCCTTGTTGTGGTTATTGTTGATAATTTGGCTAACAATGTCTCTTCTTACTTTGTGTATATATTATGGGATATGTATATCAGATTGTGTGTGTGATTATACAAGTTACTCATCCAAAATCAAAAACAATTCTTTGTTTATGTTAAAAATAATTTATGGACCATTGTTTAAAAGATGATAGCTTGGTTTTCTAATATAAAAATATAAAAAGAATATATAATGACTGTGTACTAGTTTTTAAATGTTTAAGGAAATATAATGTCTTTGAGCTTATTAATTTGCTTAAGCCCTTTTTTACTTTGTGTACATGGGATATATTTTTCCTATATAACTATACAATGGTTTAGTCTAATGGCAAAAGAAAATATTCTTAAGAATATAGTGTTGACTTTAATTTTATACCACTATTGTAACATGGAGAAGCATACATAAATTCAAAGATTTGGTAAATGGTGAACACATACAAAGACACAACCTATAGAGTACATACGAGCGCACACACATACACGTTACGCGCACACACACACCACGGAAGCACACAAACGATTACTAACCTGTTTAGCAATGGCATTGCTTTGCCTGATTTATAAAATAGATCATATAATAAATAAATAGACTTACTAGCTTCTGCAAACAAAATAAAGAAAAACATAATCTAATCTAATTATTCTCTTCTCTCACATAAGGTCGTGTATATGTACGTGTCTAATACAATAATACATTAGACGTGTGGAAAAAAAATATGTCGTTAGGTATTTCAAGAAACTCTAGGCGAAGTTCGCACTTTCATTTAGAAAACCCTCTCCCGTTTTGACGTTTCAGGTTAGGATTCTTCGCCCAAAAATATAACTTGTCAAAATAAGGGTTAGGGGCACCCCTAGGGTTGACCTAACCCTAGGGTTGCCTTAACCCCACCCCCTAGGGGTTAGGTTTAGGATTAGGTTAGGACAACCATTTTCTCTAAGGGCTGGCATTTCCGTGTCAGCCCACTTACTCACTTAGGTAAACGGGGGGGTCCGTCACATAAATAAGGTAGAGTATATGTAATGAGGTTTCCTGGGTTCAAAAGAGAGCTCGTTAACCTTCTATCGGTGCAAGTTAAGCTTGTGTCGTCAAGGTGCAACTCTCCGTTGTGCCGCACAAACTTCCACACGACAGGTTACAACCCACCCTAGGGTTAGGCTATCCTTATCGTTGGCAGGATCTTGCCTTTGAGATAGGGGCACGTTCACTTCCAAGAAGTTAGTCAGATTCCTTAGTCCAAAAACTTGTTCGCAAGCTCAAATGCATTGCCCAAGTTCACGTTCCGCAAAACTAGTGGTTGAGGCCTTGCTCCAACCGCCTCAACCACGCCAAGCTAGGAACAACACATAAAGCTCGGCTAGTCAGCATATCTTGATTCACAAGGTGAGTCTCGTTTGTGGATTTAGTCAGCCAGGGGTCCTAGGTGTCATAGTTTTACTATGACTCGACCCTTTACTTTGGACGTTGACTGTTGTTACCTACTGTACTATGTTGATAAGCCCTAGGTGTAGAAGAAACAGGCCCGCTTAGTGCACTTGGATATCTAGTGATGGTCCGGCCGGGTGTCATTAGGTATTTGCAAGAAACTCTGGGCGAAGCTAGCACTTCCATCTAGAAAACTCTTACCTTGGTTTTCGTGTCCCGGTTGGATTAATGGCTAGTTCCGGTGAGTTCGGCATGTCGGATATGCTTAGAAATACCCCCAGGTTTGACAGGTTAGGGTTTAGGGGTCGATGGATAACTCACCAAGTATGTTCCCTCTGGGAATGAGATTTCAGTGCTAGCCCACTTATGTAAACAGGAAAACAGGGGGGGGGGGCTCTGTCACATAAATAAGGTAGTATATAGGAGTGAGGGTTCCTGGGTTCATGACTGAGCTCGTTACTCTTCCCGGTGCAAGCTCTAGCTTGTGTCGTCAAGGCACAACCCTCTGTTGTGCCGCCCTAACTTCCAGATGCCAGGGGTACGTCCCACCTTCGGGGTAGCTTACCCTTAACGTTGGCGAATCCATGCCTGGGAGGTCTTGTCGGAATGCACGTTCCAAGAGGCAGAGGTTGAGGCTTGTCTCCAGCCTCCTCCTCCACGTCAAGCTAGGTGTAGCACTCACGGCCAAGCAAGGCACATCCGTGTCCTTGTCCAACTGTGCGTGGGATCTTGTTTGACAGGTTCACGTTACTGGTTCCTGAGGGTTCATTGAGGGGTTCTAGAGTTGGCATTTAGGAGCCACGTTTGTGGCACTTGGTGCAACTCTTGAATCTAAGGGCTATGGCATGATAGCCCACATCGGGGAAGGCAGTGTCACATGGAGATGTGACACTGGGCTAAACGTCACATGGTACAACGCCTGAGGCACGCCCTTTGGGGTTATGTCATGGGCTTGTCGCCAAGGGGTTGGATACTTAGCAAACAGACATGCTTGTGCTTGCACTAGGGTGCTAAGCCTTGGGCATCCGCTCAAGGGAGGTTAGGTCTCATAACTAGGTGTGCTTTGGCACACTTGGCTAGGGGAGTGTTCTCCTTGGAATTCAAGGGTTGAACAACCTAACATGTTAGCAGAGCCCTTTCGTGAGGCACTCGCAAGGTCATGTGCTTAGGGTTATCCCAAACCTAGCCTTAGGGAGTTTGCTTAGCAGAACACTCGTGTCCGCCTACGGCGCACACTCGTGTCCTCACTAAGTACTAGCCCTAGGTCTAGGGTATAACTTGGCCACTCAAACCCTTAGGGGTTAGTCGTGGTTCAGGGTACCCCTTGTCGCCCTAAAGGGGTTGTACTCCCGGATGAGGGTGATTCCTCAAGGGGTAAGTGACGATGCCTTAGCTCTGTCAGGGGTATGTGTGGAACACACGTCTCCTTGATGGGGGTTAGGGCATGAGCCTGTCTAGGTCTTCTAGGGCAAGACCCTAAGTCAACTAGGGTTATCCCTCAAGGGTTTTGGGGGTAGACACTCTAGGGAGACTTAGGCTAAACCCTAAGTCAACTAGGGTTATCCCTCAAGGGTTCTGGGGGCAGACATTCTAGGGAGACTTAGGCTAAACCCTAAGTCTCCTGTCCACTTGGGCATTAGAGTCTAACCCTAGGGGTCGTTGGGGTTGTTCTGGGAAACTTAGCGTTGCTCACACAGGGTGATGACGCCGAATGGCCACCTGGCAGCCACGTGTTGCCACGTGTTGGCCCTTTGGGTTAAAACTCTGACAATTGGTATCGGAGCCTATTCTCTACGGTCAGTAGGACTACCTAAAGTGTAGTGTTTTAGGGTTTAGTTAGTTCTAAATTCTTGAAGTACTCTATCACTTTCGGCTAATGTCTGAATTCTGCGTGGAGAGTTGGTCCTGAGATCTATAACTCTTAGAGTACACCTACTTCATAAGTGGGTGTGGGTTATGGACTCAATGTCAAAGGTAGCACTTGGAAGCAACTTCCAAGTTGTATGCCAGGTTACTTTACCTTAGGTTGTCCAGGTTACTTTACCATATACTTCCACAAGAAGGCGTGTTAGTTTGTTCTGGCTTACAAACTAAGTCTTGTGAGTGGGTCTTGTGATATCCTAAGTCTACACATTATTGAAAATTTTTCTTTTTCTTTAAGGTGTTTGAATTTGGGATAACACATGATTTGGAAACAGACAGTGTCCTTTGAGTTTTGGCTTAGGTCAAGATTCAATATCGTTCCAACAATAGTGTTCAAACGGGGAAAGACTTATGTTCAGAAGTGCATCTTTGACTTCGGGAAGAAGGGGCATATTCAAACATAAGATGAACACTACATTTTGACATAAAGTGTAAAATAAGCTCTCATTATAGTGCATGTTTCCGAGAGTGTAACTCTAGAAGCAGACTATGGTGATGAACTTATAATACAACGAAATGTCAAATATTAACATATGATAAATATGTTAAGCAATGGGTTTGAAGATCCAATGTAGTCAAAGTATTGTCTGATGTTCGCAATATTTTGATGACGCTAGCTGCAAGTAACATTAGGTGGAATAGTTTACTAATTCAAGTCCCTTGATTTGAACAAAGTATAACATGAAACCTTAGTTAGTTGTAAGCGCACTCTGTATTCAAGTTAGCTAGCTCGACTAACTTGATTATGTTGTCTCATATGGGATCATGAGAGAGACTTCGGATAATAGCTTGAGGATTTCGGTTTCTTATCAATACAGTTTTGGGATAGATGGCATGATCTATCAGAAAGAGAAATGTTGGAAACATACGTTTACATTTTAGTTTACTGAGTAATGAAGGACTTGCATAGTGAAGGCGTTCGGCGCACACTTGTGCATTTTCATTGTTAACTCTTTAATCTTGAAATCTGTAACGTTGTTTGCAATGTGGGGATAAGCTCTTGAACAAGGGTGATTCCTTGGTTAAGAAGAGCATGATTTGGGATTCTCCACTTTGTTTATGACTAAGTAAGGAAACTTGCTAAGTTTGATAACTTATGTTGAGAATTACCAATGAGCTAGTAAATAGTCGGATTTCCATTGGAGGTTTAAGTGCATGTACCTCCTCAAGAGTCGGTATTCGATGAGAATTGAAGTTGGTATTGTTTTCAATAACAATTTCATTTTAGAGTCGAATACGATTATTCAAAAGACGGTTTCTTGACTTGCATCATGGTCGCAAATGTGGGACTAAAGAACAAATAAAGTAGTATCTTCATTCTTTAGAATATTGAAAAATAGAACTATTCTTGACTCAAGGTTTGATTGTATTCCTTGGGTTAGTTTTAGTTCTATCTCAAGGTTTGATGGTGTTCCTTGAGTTGGTTCAATATTCTTGAAAGTAAGTAGCGGGATTAGCTCAAGAAGATGGTGTCCCTTCTTGATGATTGTGATCAATGCATAAGGTTGTCCAATATCCGTTCAAAATATGAGGTTTCCTATCACCTCATCATTGAGATATTATATTCTTAAACTTTGAAAGTATTTATGACAATCTTTTAAGATTGATTATAAATGACTTGTCAAAGTATAGTATGATATCTCTTCAATATTGAGTTTGGAGCGCTCAATATAAACTTGGTTATGATCACATGAGGTGGCCATAATCATAAATATAAAGACTCAAGTGGATTTGAGTCAACACTTTGGTAAGGCACTACCTTAGTGTTATAACTTGAAACGTGTTTTCAAGTTAGTTGAGAAATGAGCATTTCTCAATACATTGCTTGAGGGGCAATGTGATACTTTCTGGATTGCTAGGTGTCTAGAGTGAATAATGTATCTTAGTTCAATGTACTGAACTAGATTTTTATTCATGTTTGGGGAGATCTATTGAATTATAAGGTATGACTAAAACATGAAGTTGATATAACACTTCAGTGTTATGATAACATTTATGTGGAGGTTGATATCTTACTAAATCAATTAGATGAACCAGACACTAGTTCATGATTCCTCTTAGTCTCTGAACAAAGTTCCTCGAATACTGTCATAACATTATATTCCATCTAAAAACTAAGTTCGGTTCATGTAAACTAAGACCATATCTATATTATAGTTGTAGCATTTTGATAAATTGATATGATTGTAAGTTTATATCCACTAGTATAACAACTAGTTGATAACTTAGGATTTGAACGTTAAAACGATCATTATCCATTCAAGAGTATCAATATCGAAATTACAACTTTATAGAATAAGGATTAGTTTAAAAGATGTTTATCAAAACACTAAGTTGCTTCAATTAGTGAAATGCTATACTTCGGTATAGTGTTGAGAAACATTTACAAATCAATTTAAAGTTGGAAATAAATATAATGTTATGGAGGCGTACAGTATTACGAGTTCAGGGAGACTCTTATCGTGGAAACTAAGTTCTAAAATTCGGTATTTTAAACTTAGTACGATAAGGAGTTAGGAAGTATTGAACGGCATCTAGTACGATGTGCTCTTTGGGAATGAGTACAATGAAAGTGACAATTAAGAGACGTGTTATCTAAAGTTGTCGATTGAGGCACTAGAGATGGGTTGAATTTCCTGGTTTCCACATTGGTTTGTAAGAAAGGTATGTTAGCTTATCTGGTCCCTGAACTGGTCGGTGTTATGAAAGAGTACAAAGTTGGTTGTGAAAGACGAATGGCAGTTGGCAAGACCTTGTTGTATACATGTGTACAGCCATGCGCCTCTGTGATCGCCTCTGGCCAGATTGACATGTTTACAAAGAACAGGGTTTTACGACTTGTACTCTTATATCGGAAAAGAGCTTGATTCCGATAAAAGTCTCATACTTAGTCTTGCGTAACTATATACTAATGAGAGATAGGTATAGTAGCAGACCCTTATGAAAAGGGGTAATGAGAAGCACCGAGGGATGCAGAGATGTAAGCTATAATATTGTAACATGTGGAGATGTGGGACCATTGGAAAATCAAAAGAAATGCGAGGTGTTTGGTCAAGCATTTGAGAAGTGCTTATTATGTGTTAGACGACAGGGTCGTCAACAGCATTTAATATTAAGGAATAAAGCAAGTCTTTATTTCTTGTTAACCAAGGGGCCGGCAACAACACTAACTAGAGGCCTCCAATATAAATTCTAGTTAAGTAAAGAAATTAACCAGTGTTGTGTGCGTCGGGTGACAGACTTTGCAGACGTGCAAAAGGTCTCCAAGTGACTTCATGTCGCAGGTGGTGCCTCCGGCAGCTAGGTTTACGACTTAGTGAACGACGGTTCTGAAGTACTTGGTTTCGCGTAATGCAAGGGGGGTAATAAAACTTATGTGAACTTTTGGCTGACTCCGCATAGAGTGATATGTTAGTTTTGGTTAATTTTTTCTAACATTATCTAGTCTTGGAGTTGGACGTCAACGAGGACGTTGACATTTTCAAAGGCGGGGAGTGTGTCATAGTTTTTACTATGACTCGACCCTTTACTTTGGACGTTGATTGTTGTTACCTACTGTACTATGTTGATAAGCCCTAGGTGTAGAAGAAACAGGCCCGCTTAGTGCACTTGGATATCTAGTGATGGTCCGGCCGGGTGTCATTAGGTATTTGCAAGAAACTCTGGGCGAAGCTAGCACTTCCATCTAGAAAACTCTTACCTTGGTTTTCCGTGTCCCGGTTGGATTAATGGCTAGTTCCAGTGAGTTCGGCATGTCGGATATGCTTAGAAATACCCCCAGTTTGACAGGTTAGGGTTTAGGGGTCGATGGATAACTCACCAAGTATGTTCCCTCTGGGAATGAGAATTCAGTGCTAGCCCACTTATGTAAACAGGAAAACAGGGGGGGGGGCCTCTGTCACATAAATAAGGAGTATATAGGAGTGAGGGTTCCTGGGTTCATGACTGAGCTCGTTACTCTTCTCCCGGTGCAAGCTCTAGCTTGTGTCGTCAAGGCACAACCCTCTGTTGTGCCGCCCTAACTTCCAGATGCCAGGGGTACGTCCCACCTTCGGGGTAGCTTACCCTTAACGTTGGCGAATCCATGCCTGGGAGGTCTTGTCGGAATGCACGTTCCAAGAGGCAGAGGTTGAGGCTTGTCTCCAGCCTCCTCCTCCACGTCAAGCTAGGTGTAGCACTCACGGCCAAGCAAGGCACATCCGTGTCCTTGTCCAACTGTGGGTGGGATCTTGTTTGACAGGTTCATGTTACTTGGTTCCTGAGGGTTCATTGAGGGGTTCTAGAGTTGGCATTTAGGAGCCACGTTTGTGGCACTTGGTGCAACTCTTGAATCTAAGGGCTATGGCATGATAGCCCACATCGGGAAGGCAGTGTCACATGGAGATGTGACACTGGGCTAAACGTCACATGGTACAACGCCTGAGGCACGCCCTTTGGGGTTATGTCATGGGCTTGTCGCCAAGGGGTTGGATACTTTAGCAAACAGACATGCTTGTGCTTGCACTAGGGTGCTAAGCCTTGGGCATCCGCTCAAGGGAGGTTAGGTCTCATAACTAGGTGTGCTTTGGCACACTTGGCTAGGGGAGTGTTCTCCTTGGAATTCAAGGGTTGAACAACCTAAACATGTTAGCAGGAGCCCTTTCGTGAGGCACTCGCAAGGTCATGTGCTTAGGGTTATCCCAAACCTAGCCTTAGGGAGTTTGCTTAAGAACACTCGTGTCCGCCTACGCGCACACTCGTGTCCTCACTAAGTACTAGCCCTAGGTCTAGGGTATAACTTGGCCACTCAAACCCTTAGGGGTTAGTCGTGGTTCAGGGTACCCCTTGTCCCCTAAAGGGGTTGTACTCCCGGATGAGGGTGATTCCTCAAGGGGTAAGTGACGATGCCTTAGCTCTGTCCAGGGGTATGTGTGGAACACACGTCTCCTTGATGGGGGTTAGGGCATGAGCCTGTCTAGGTCTTCTAGGGCAAGACCCTAAGTCAACTAGGGTTATCCCTCAAGGGTTTTGGGGGCAGACACTCTAGGGAGACTTAGGCTAAACCCTAAGTCTCCTGTCCACTTGGGCATTAGAGTCTAACCCTAGGGGTCGTTGGGGTTGTTCTGGGAAACTTAGTGTTGCTCACACAAGGTGATAACGCCGAATGGCCACTGGCAGCCATGTATTGCCACGTGTTGGCCCTTTGGGTTAAAACTTTGACACTAGGGCTTGGGTTCCTAATACGGGTTATTTTATTAGATTCCGTGGGTTTCAGAGAGGGGATTCCATGGTTGGCACTTGGCAAGCCACCTCTGTGGCATCATAGTGGCGTCCTTGGTTACATATAATAACAAAGGTTATTTTAAAATCTTTATAATGAAATTATATCTCATATTAATATCTTTATATGTAGTGCTTACAACCAGCATACTGACATCCTAATGTTTTTTTTTTTAAAACCCTAAAGAAATTAAAAAGAAATTGTACTTTAGCTTTTGCTTAATGGCCACGTGTTAATAGCTAGGTTTAAAAAAATAATAATAAAAAGAACTAAAGAAATTTAAATGAATTCAATTAAATTCTACTTGAACTTTTACTTAATGAGCCAAATTGCTTTATAAAAATTTGGGAATTTTTTATATTAATTAGGATTATATTTATTTCTTATTATCTTTTTTAATCAAACTAAGCTTAAACTTGGTAGGAACAGTTTAACACGCACGCTAACATTAAGGTTAGATACACGTTCGTGTATTCTATATTTTTAATATCTTAGTTCACTTTTAAATTTAGATTTTCTTATATTTGTTAATTGAAACTTTTATATATTTGTGAGCCCATTACATCGACCTTTATTTTTATTTAAAGTTAATATTGCTATAGGATACAAGAGGCCTCCCGCATCTTTAATTCCATATCTTTTATATTTTTCTTTTTTATTATTTTACGTTTTGATTTAAATTTAGATTGACCTCAAATTTTACTAGATTCAAAAGGTTCTACTTACACGTACAATCTTTAATAATGTTAAATAATTAATCTCACATTTATCGTTCTCAATTTAATCTACTGTTTCTCTTTATACAATAATGTCACATTTGTAATATGCACTTTGTTTATGTGGTTTGTTGCAAATGTGGACAAGTAAGCCTTACAAATTACTATAACCCTTGTACTATGAAGTACTACATAGAGTTTGCTCAATCAGCAAGCACCTTAATTGTGGTTAGTGGATGAAGCTTTAGAAGCGCTATGTGTAGCATGGTATTTGCAATCTAAATACTGTATGGATGCATGTTTGGGGTACTTAAAAAGTGAGATTATATGGGTTACAGCCATGTAGATGGAGAACATAAATCTGTTTTGGATGATTTGTGTGTAGATATTAGTGAGTTTCCATTTTTCAAGGAAGGATTACACATGAATGTAAGATCTATGACTTGAACACATGATAAACAAATTAGGACAAGTGCAGTGACCTACATAAGTGGATCATGGATATTGTCAAACACATAGAACTGTAGGGTGATAGTTTTGAGGTGGCATGCATGTTTAAAAATTGGCTTCCAAACTTCTAGATGGATGATAAGGATGATGTCTTTGCAAAGGGCATCACCTGATGAGATGCTTGCATTCATGTTTGGTGCCTTATTTATCTGCAATATACCGTTGATAGCTAAGAAAGATAGGCATTTAATAATAAAGTTTGTAGAAATAATTGCACCTACACTCGGAAAAGGACAACTCTACACATTCTTGGTATTGTGCTTGAAGCATTGCGGCTAATGGGTAAATTGGAAGTTTGTAGGAAGTTTGTATATAGAATACCTAGTTTCATTATACTCCTCAATCAAATACGTTATAGAAGGAATATCTCTAGACTGTTTGCCAATTCATTGGAATTGCTTTATATTTGTACATGTTCTTGTGAAGGGTACAAAAGAAGATTTGATGCATACGTCTTCAAAAGTATTTTCAAAACGATAAATATTATAAAAAACAATTATGACATATACACGTCTATTGAATAGTCCATATCATAATGATGAAGTTTATGCATTAAACAGCCATTTTAGATCTAAATCCATGTGGCACTATCGAGGCCATTGATCATGCATGCATGACATACATGGTATTAATGTTTATGGTAAATTCATTAAGTTAAAAATAAAAATTGGGTTAAGAATCAACTTAACCATAAATAGGTTAAGCATAAAAATTGAGTTAAGGGCACTAGGTTAAGGATAACAAGATGGTTAGTTAAGCATAAGAATATTCATAAAGTTAAAGAATAATAATTGGGTTAAGGGTTTCTATTCTACAAAAGTTTATGTAAACCATTTATTTTTAGCATAATTATATCCTACATATTAATACATATTTAATTACAATAATAAATTATTATTATAATAAAGAATTTATTGTGTATTGGTGAAATAAATTAAAAAAGAACCTTTTTTTATAATAATTATGTAATATGTAATATGCATTAAAAACTTGATTTTGAGCATATACCCTTATGATTTAAAATGCAAGTTTTGTAACTTTAAAAGTTAGTATAACCATCAATTAAGCAATTTGATTTTCATATTTATTAATAAAATATTAAATAATATTTAATAAATACTAATCATATAATTCATGAAAAATATACTCAAATAATTACATTTGAATTCTGGTTCGCTCAACCTTTTACATTAGGATAAAATAAAGCCCTAAATTGTAGGTTTAGGGATTATGGAGCCGGAGAAGCATGAGCTGCTCAGGGCCATGAAGACGCCTGAACGTAAGTTGTTTTTAATGCTGTAATTTTGATCCGTCTGACTGAATCTGCTGTGACAGTGTTGGAGCATTTAAAGTAGGCAAGAAAAAGAAATGGCGAATTACAGACCCTGCAGAAATTGCTCCAAACTACTATCACGAGGATCTCTTCACTGCCAACTTCCCTTTAGTGTCAGTGAAGAAATATTATGCTGGACAAGCTTTTCCAATTACAGACAAGTTCAAAGGCCAAGTTCTCGATTTTCGACAGGACCAAAACAGCACGATCCCTTTGGAATGACAGGTTGATGGATGTTGTATCTGTGTACAAAACGCCTGCGAATGAAACACAGGCATTTCCTCATCATCTTGCACTTGTCGAAGGGATTGTACAGTTCACCATGCCAGGTCCAGAACTCATCGACATGGTGGAGAAACTTAGGAAGCGTAAACGGGCAGCTCAAGAATTCGAAGGATCTGCAGAAGCAGTTACAATGGAGGATGTGGATGAAGAAAGCTACAATGGCTTATGGATAGCTGCGGTTGAAGAGGATCAAGTAGCAGTTCTGACATCTCAGAATGAAGACGAAGGAGGACAGATTTTTCCAGAAGGGTCAGTGGATCTCATTGGCGTTTTACAGGAGCATGAGGGTGTTCCAACAGGTTTTACCGATGCTCTGATTTCCGTGCATGACAAGGGCCTCTTCTACGAGCAGCCAAAAGGCAAAAGATTGAAGCAGGAGGCATCCGAGAACTTACTGAAAAGCTCCAGTCGGTTAACATTCAAACAGAGCGGGTTGCTGCTGTTCTTGAACGGAAGTTTGCAGAAGACAACTCCAAGTCAGACGCACCGTTTCAAGGTTGTTTCTACGCAGTTAAGCATGCAGTGGTGAACATCCAAAACGGCCATGGGACTCCGGTATATGTGATTGTCATGACATCACATAAGTGGTGTTACGGTGTCCTTGTGCCTGAAGGATTTGTCCGGGTTCAAGATGGTGACATTGATACTCGGTCCATGGTCGCTTTTAAGGAGCATCAGGAGATCACTGGGATTGCAGACCACAATCTCAAGACTTTGCAAGAGAAGTTATCTGCTGGCACAGAGTTCTACCAAAAGAATTTCCGAGACAACCCTCATGCCAAGTACAGGAACGGCCCAATGCTGGTAGGAACCTTCTACCTGCGAGACGAGTGGTTTTCCCTTCCCACTACTGAGCATGGTGGGTTTGGTACTGATGGAGCGCTACGATTGTTCGACGGCCTGATGAGGGTAGCTCTTGGCGATTCTGTGCTGAAGATGACTGCTGAGGATCTTGCGAAGCGAGTTGAATTGAGGCTCAGGCTAAAAGAAGAGCTGAAGAGTGATGTGTCATAGCTTGGACGCGACCAGGACTTACGCCAGACGTCTTGAATGAAACAGGAACAAAACTTTAGAAAATTAAGGTCAATTATGAAAACATGTAAAAGTTAAAGAAAATTTTAAGATTATAACAAGCAAATTTACCTGCAGGATGGAGGACTCTATTCAACTCCTTCAATATATTTAAACGCGCTAATAAAAACTTGGAGCACCGTGAGTAATAATAATATATATCATAATATATATACATAAACATAACATAGTATAAATTAATATAAATTAGATTAATTAAACATGTATTAACGAATAAGTCAATACCACGGTGAGTATTTTGATACTATAGAGAGGTCCTTAATCAAAAAATCGGAAAAAGAAAAAGGTAAAAATACCAGTGATTAAATCTGTAGTCGAAAAATACTACGGAAATATTTAATTACTAATTTAATTATTAATTTATTAATTATTAATCTAGTTTAATTCTTAATCCGTAACGTTTTTTTACTACCGCATATATCACTGAAAAATACGTCTCAATATAACTCAGACTATGACGTAAATTTACAGATGAGATAACTTCCGAGAGAAGCAGGTCTCGTAATACTGTATATGCACCAGAGTTCTATAATTATTAATTTAATAAAAACTAAAAAACATTTAAATAAATATTATTATAATAAGATTTATATATGTACCCTGACCTCCTCCATTGTAATAATTAGAAATTTTAGACATAACACTGTTCAACCTGCATGTAAATAGTATGTCATATATATAGAGAGAGATGTATGCGTATGTGCATTGCCTACTGGTTTGATGGTCTCAGAGAGTTTTGAAAACAATCGAATATACTGATAGGATACTGGGTTTTATTCCAGTATATACTTTCAAGATACGCCGGACCACTAATAAATAAATAATAAATATAAAATAAAATAATAATAATATATAATATTATGATAATATACTAGTTACTTACTTGATTAAAAATGTAACATACCCTTTAAACCTATTCGGGTTGAAAATAACCAGTCCAATACCATCTGCATACATGTATTCAATTCCATACGTTAACTTTAATTTTATAACTAATAATTAAAATTATTCCAATTTTTAATTATATAGATTACTAATACAGTTTATTATTATAATTACACATTAGAGTTGTTTTAAGAGTTTATTGTAATAAGACTCTCTTCTGTGTATATTGTCAATTTGATCGTATATTTATAAAGTTCTTTTCGATTAAAGTTTAAACTTAGCCTATATTACATCGATTCAAATTTAAACTCTTTAAATTTAAGCTAATTTAAATATTTGTTCATAATTTAAATTAGCCTATATTAATTTAAATCACACTCACAGGAGTTTATGGTTCACTAAAGATGCATTTAATTAATTAATTTATATAAAATTGCTAATATTTATTTTGAAAAGAAGTAATTAAAAGGGTATATGTAGCTCATTGTAATTATAATTTTTATTTTCTATTAATAAGAATATTGTTATAATTTTATATAGTAAATTCACAAAATTTTGATGTGCATGATTAATAATAGTATAATAAATTAATAAAATAATATACTAGTCGATATAATTAATAATAGTTGGTGATTTATTCATGTTACTTTTATTTTACATAAGTTTGGTTTGCATGTCTTTACATACTATACACACACGCGTGCACACACACGCACACACATTAGAGTTGGCTTATACAAGAACAAACGTCCAATTGTTAAATATAATTAAAACAAAAGTGAATAAGATATAAATGAGAAACACTTTAAGGTATTTTTCAATGCAGTTATGGTTTAAATATTATCTTTTACTTTTATTATATAATTTTAACTTCAATTGAATGTTAAATTAATAAATAAGTTTAGTAAAGAATTACAGTATTAAAAGTTTATTTATTGAATTATTTTCATTTAATCATTATTAAAGTTTAAGTTAATTAATTACACTATATCCCTCCAACACGTACATCTCAGTAAACAGTACTCTGTTTAAATTGGTACACGTGAGTTTACATTTCTACATTAGAAAAGTATTACATTATTTAACTTATTAAGCAACTTAATACCAGCTTAAAAGAAGCATGTAATAACGATGGATGCCGGATTCAAATAAAGTGCACATATATCTGCACATGTGCGTGCGTGCGTGCGTGTGTATCTGTTGAGAAATCAGGTGAATGTGTGTATGTGTGTGCATGTGTATGTGTGTGTTTATAATAGGAATATCAATCAATAATATCATGTAAACACTGTTTTTTATAATTTACTACATACTAGAAATATATTAACAAAACAAAAAACATTTAAAATATGTTAAGATTCTATAGTCAGAAATATTTTGTTAAGTTTACAGAGAAATTATAAATTTAATTCTTAATATAAATATAAATTAAATTACCCAAATCCGATGCAAGAACTTTCTTACCGTTGGATTAGGTGCATCCGGATCGTCCATAATGGTTCGAGTAATTCACAAGATCACCTCTCACCAAAATTAACATTATAAGTGCACAACACACACACACACCACACATTCTGGTATGGATGTATATCCCATATATATAATATATATATGCGTGTGTATTATTAAATCTAATAAAATGAAAGCACCTTAAATTGAATATTTCAACCGGTTAGCCTCACATTAAACATAATTTTTATTTTTTACCAAAATAATTTTAAAATATTATTTTGTTGTATTGATAAGCTTCAATTTAAAAACAATAAAAACATTTAAATTTATATAAGTAGCAGCTTACATGACTTGTGTATTATTCCTTGGTTATATATACAGCATCAAAATCCACATCTTCTAAACAAATAAGAAACAATTTGAACACAATTAAACAATAAACAAATTAAACCATATTCTATGTTCATTTCCAATTGAAAACCGGAGTAGATAGCTTGGGTACTGGCAGTTTCCCTCGGACATCCTCACTCTTCTAAACAAATAACTAGATAAATAAATAAATAATTAATGCATAGTATAATATATAACAACAATACAATGACTTTTTAAATTATCTATATAAACTGCATGGTATGATTCAACGTATGTATGAATGCATCATTATTTTACCTACCACACACACACAGAGGTTCAAAGGCTATATATTATATATATATAGAGAGAGAGAGAGAGAGAGAGAGAGAGAGAGAGAGAGAGAACCTGGACCTGCGGAGAGGATTTTTTGGGGGGTTTGGACATTTGAGATTGAACAGCCTGACGATGTAATCTATGTTGATGTTGCATAAGTTCAAAACTGCTGTAATCGCATTGCAAAATTTATACCACCAGACCCATTGTTATTGCTCTCCGCAACCTAATCACATAATAATCCATGTGTTAATCTGTGTGTGTGTGTATATACATATAACAGGTGTACATACATATATAATGTTATATGCATAATATTATTTATAACGATCATACTAAGCATATAAATTTATGTGGATACATAACTGTGCAACTTACATAAAAATAATAACATATAAAGTACCTTTTCGCCATCTTCAAGCAATTGTGAATACGGTACAGCAGATATAGATCTACGGCCAGGATTGATCCAGAATAATCAGGTACATGTGCAGAGTGTATTTGCATGGTGTGTATGACGGCACTGCCTTCAATCTGGTTTTTCAGGATGTTAAATGCTGAACTTTGCTGTCATAATAAAACTGCATGCATTAAAATTTTGAGTCATTTTAATTAAGTATACATATATCATGTATGTATATCTTTATGTGTATGTATATGTATCCCACCTACAAATACATCTATATGTCTATTACGTTTATATATACTTATAACAATCAGCATACCTGAGGAAGCAGCATAAGCAGCCCGTACAATGTCTTTAACAAGGATGGATAACGCCCCGGATCAAGCAACTACATAAAAATGTGTGCGTGCGTTTTGCATATGCTATGTAGTAGTATACAAAAGCATAGATACATACGTGTATACTTGAACATTATACTAATTATATGTACATGTCTCTTTGCATATACATGACATATAAAATGTGTATCAGCATCTATTTCATATTTATACGCGTGTGTGCTTAATTAACAGTTTAACTAACCTGTAATCTCAGGTATCCAAATATAGGAGTTTCCAAAAGCCTCACTAGTTTGTCCACTTGAACCAAGAACTTGGTATTAATATCCGATTCTCCAAGGGATTGAATAACTGCAGTTGCATGTGAATAAGCCTGCAAAAGCATATGCAAACATAAATTAAACTAATATATAGGGGTGTGATATAAGTGTAGGTAGATGAATATATACTATTAGTTCGCAACTGGCTCTATGAAGCAAGTATATTCACAAACACAAACAGGCATACCTGAGCAAGTAAGCATAAGCTTACAGTGGCCATTGGTGAATGACACCAGGATGAATACAAGGCTACAAACAAGTCCTTTCCCTGTGGAGTTGACAAGGATTGCTTTAAAAGTGCCCTCAAATCGGCAAGCTCCGCAGCAGTAAGAAGTATTAAGTTGAGTGCCTGCATAATTAAACTTGTTTAAAACACATCGCACACGCACGTGAACAGAACTTCATATGTGCGCCTATACATGTGTGTTTATACATACGACATATATTATATACCTGAACCATAACCGAAGCAAATTCTAAGTCTGCTTCACCTTCCAATATGGTAGCGAGCTCTCTATATACTGTCTCAGCATCTAAGAGGACACATAGTCTCCTTAACGCTAATGTTCCTTCCTGAAATGAAAACAAATAACAAATAATCTTTATAGTGCTTTGTAGATAACGTGTTGTTTTCTATGCTAAACATGCATGTTTTGTTAATGCATTACACTTAATTATATATAATATGCATTTATATGTGTATGTATGCATTCTTTATTACCTTTCAAGAAGAAGGTTGTCCATTTGAAACTTATGTACAAGAAAGACCATTAAACGTCGAAACTGCTGTGTGTCGCGTGCTATACAAGCTTGGACTTCCAAAACCAGCAAAACTACCTGTGTTTTTTTTATCAAATTATAAATAAATGTAATATTCTACAGTACTATAATCACATATAATTACAATTATGCATCTTAAACTCACATCATCAGACTCATCCGATAAAGATTGAAGCAAGGCAGGAAATATGTCATCAAGGAAGGAGAGGACCTGTCGTAAAGAACCAAGCAATCAACATATAATCAAGCTTAGTATGCATATATGTATTCATATATTTGATAATACAGATGTATATTACCTCAGTTCTATGTCTCTCCAGTAGGACCAGCATCCATCTCAATGCTTCTAACCTTGTAGCCTCGAATTCACTTACGAGCTCTAAAAACATCATATGGTGTCATATATACACAAGTATGTAGACTTACGTATGTACTCACGCATTTTAATGTTAGCTTATGAATTTTTACATGAATGTAACCTGTTTCACTTATTAACATTAACGACAGATATACAGATAGGATGAATCACACACATACACATGCAACCCCCACCTCCCACCCCAACACACACCACACATTCAATAAACTAACCGGCGAGCTGCATTTAATACAGAACCGACGTCAATGCCTTCTACTGGCTCTGCTCGAATTGCCCGAAGCTCCTCGTTTGTCTCTCGAGCAACCTATAAAAGAAAATGAACTTTTTAATTTTTTAGCAATTACTTGATTGTATTATATAGTACAAGGACGTAACACACCTATATTATATTATTATTTCATGTTAATAGTATGTCTTACAGCTCTGATTTTCTCTTCCTTATCAGATATAGCTGGCAATATTGCTCCCAATATCTCTGCATAATATGGAACAAGTTGTTCTCCGCCCAGTTTCACAAACTCATTCATCTGAATACACATAAAAATCAATATAAACTATACATTCAAGTGACAGTATGTATAGTATAAGATATATATATACTTCAAATATACATGATATTGATTATTATCTTATCAAAAGCTTACCCATGTGATGGATGTTAAACGAGTGAATTCATCAGGTGATCTTGCTCTTTGTACAAGTATTTCAGTCATGCGTCCATAATCCACAGACTGCCATAAACTCATTCCAATCAAACATGCACGCCCATATATATACAAGGTGTCTATTGTATATATGTTCAAGTGTGTATACTTCACTTACTGGCGCATTCTTTATTTCTTGTAGAAACTCGGACAATGCAGAATCAGCTTGCTGTCTGATTTCATGGCTGGAGTCACTCAGCATGTTAAATAAGCCTGAATGAATAAACACCAAAAACTGCATTATTACTACAAATGACACAAGTATATCATAATTAACCATGTTCACACGCACACGCACACGCACACACAAATAAAGCGATAATCAAAGCCATAGAATATTAAGTTATTCATTTATCATGACTACAGTAATTATACTTTGAGAGAGAGAGAGATTGTTTATCAACCGTGTAAAGTTCAGTAAAATGCCAAAGTAACTCTAGCTTAAATTATATATGCACTACATTTTTCACTCATACATGTTGATATGTAACATTTAGCTATAGTGTACACACACACATTATGTATACATGTGTGCTTGTGTGTTTACCATCAAGAAAGTCGGGTAAGAAGCCAAGCATGTCAATATCGGGGACGCTGTCCAGCACAGTTATCCATCCCACAAGGAACTGCCGAACAAAGGGATTTAACACATTCATACGTTCTCGGAGCAGAGGAATAAACTCTTCAATACTGCAAAGAAACACATGCAAAATAAGTGAAACTGATAAATTACGTTAACTTAATTAGATTTACCTGAACTGGTCGCTCTCTGTAACTATATCCTGCAAATAAAAATCTCCAGATGATACATGTAACAATACATACATATCTATATGCACATGCATATATCCATGCTAGTGGATAAACATATGTATGTATAAAGAATGAGTGTGTGTGTGCATACATACACCCCATTACAAGTATATACACATATATGTACGTATGCGTGTGTCCATGATGTGAACATGGACATTGGTCATTCATTCTCATATGTCTGCTAGTAGATAAATACACACAAACACATACACACACACGTCCTGACAAGCGCAGAAAATATATATGTGCGTATATACCTTAATCAGGCGATCCAAAAGATGAGCAGCACTTTGTACATTCGGATCTGAATCTGCTGACAATTTACAAAGTGCATCGAATATTTTATTAAAAAACAAAATTAAATCTCCTCTTGCAACCTGAAAATTGATATAAGAATTAATATACAATTTTTTTTATGACATTTATATGTATAGTACTTATGTATGTTATACTAATAAATTACGTAAGGAATAATACATATAACCTACCTTTGCAATTTATACAGTGCCTCACACGCATAAAATCGCACTCGACTATCTTGGTCAGTAAAAGAGTTCAGAACAGGTGGCACAATCCTCTAAACACATAAATATATAATGAGCTATATATATATATATATATAATATATATATATATGCGTGTGTGTGTGTGCGTGTGCGTGTGCGTTATACATCAAATGTGTATCTAATTTGTAAAAACATACATCAAGATATTGAGCGGATTCAGATGCCAGACCGACTGTAGCAGCAGCCAGTCCAATTAAACCACCCTGTAATGAAAAAGAACATTTGAATTAAATGATAAATAACTAGATTTGAATTTAAATTAATTAAACGTATATATAATAAACAGACCTTTCGATGGCTAGCTTGAGGTGACAATGCAAAGTCATTGATTAAAAGCATAACTACAGATGAAATCTTCTCATGGTCACCGGCACTAACTAAGCTTTTGAGCACGCCTTCAACCTATACCATCAGTTTAAAACACTTCAATTAATATAATATACACATATAATACATGTACATACAAATATGAATTTGTATTTGTCAGTATATGACGCACACCTCCATTATGCATATGAACATATCCATATGAGAGTGTAAATACTGTTTCAATGTCAATTCCTTGTCGTGTCATGCAGTTAACAATGTCTCTCTACACACACACACACACACACTCACCTCGAGGGCAGCACTCTTGCGCTTCTCATAAAGCTTGTCGGAGAGATTGCGAAGAATGGAAGTCCCAATCAAAGCTGACACGTCCGACATCTTTATCTGGGTTAAGTTCGCGACCACCATGGATTCATACTAGTTCTATATGCATAACCAACATCACATATTATATATATACCACTTACACTTCAATAAATGCATTGTGTCTGTTACACACAAGGTTTCACTAAGAACTATCTGAAAGTATGGATTTTATAATTAATAACTTAGAATGGGTATACAGATATATAAATCAAAGTATGTGTATATAGACATATATAATCAAATTCTGCAAAAGAACTAGCTGAACATGCAATTAAGAACTTACCGTGGGCTTGATCATTTGGAGAGGCACGAGGGTGCCAGAAGAGCGAGATTGGCCAGCAGAATTGGAGCATTCCACAGCATATGAGCGCCATAACTACGTCATTGATCCACACGCAGCTCGATACAGCGCCTCTGATCAAGCGGCGCCCCACAAACCCTGGAGGAAGAACCCTAAAATGAAGTACGGCAGAGCAAGTTTTATATATGAACTTTTTTTCTTTTTAATTTTGAAATTTAGGTGACGTGTTAAGCTATTTTGACTAGGTGTCGTAATATGCATAAAACACACACACGTGTGTGTATTTTGAATATTAATAGGTGTGCACGTATATGTATATATACGTACAGAGTATAATTTCATGTGAATACATTAAATATATTTAAACCTTGGATAAGACAATTAGGAATTAATTAAACTGTCTTAACTATAATCTTAATAAACTATCACGCCTCTTATATGTGTAGACGTGTGTGGTGTCTGCAAAATAGACAATGCATATACAGCTATATATGTCTCTGTATATTCATATAGTCGTAAAGAAGCGTTTCAGGGTATATATATAGTATTGTAACTATAATATGACCCCAGTATATTATGTAACTTAAATGCAAGATTAAAATATTAAATATAGTTTACAGTTAATGTTTATAGTATATTAGTGTCATAGTTTAAAATGTTTGTACAGGCTTTATTCAAAAAACAAAAAGTATATGTATACAGCGTGCGTGTGTATGTGTATGAAAGAGAGAGAGAGTAAGTTGTGTTATATGTATGTGTATGCCTCATTTCAATATTATAAAAGGATATACATATCAACATGCATACATCTATACTGACTTATTAATTGATTTAATTGTTTATTTACACGAAATTATACTCTGTATATACACATATACGTGCATACCTATATTACACACACGTGTGTATGCTTTAAACGGAGACACGTCACCTTAAAATTTCAACATAAATTAAAATAACATTTTGTGTATATATACGGGCCTCTCAAGAAGTTTGTGTGTGTGTGTGTGTGTGTGTGTTGCATTTATCGAATTATAAAGTGTATATGCATATTTCAAGCTAATTCTTTTGCAGAACTTGATTATATATGTGTATATAGTAGTTATTAATTTCTGAGTGAAAACATATATTTTGTTTATGTTACTCGTGTAATTGTAAGTGGTGTATGTGTATTATATATAATATGTGATGTTGGTTATGCATATAGAACTAGTAATTTAAGGTGTGGGGTCCTTAATCATAATTAATTAAGTTAATTATTTTAATAATTTCATATGCATTTAAAGGATATAAATGAAAAAAGACCTTCACGGCTAGTGCATTTCATCTATATACATGATTAGTATATAAAACATATATATATTTGGTATATGTATGTTTGGTCTGCCGGTATGTTTTTACATATTAGATACACAGTTGATGTATTACACACACAAACACACACATATGTAAATATACACACGCAGACATGTAGATGTATGTATATATGTGCCACTCTTTAATTATTTAGTTTAATTATATTTAGAATATCTTGCGTTTAAAATGATGAAATATTAAAATATTTTAGTAATGTTCTATATGGATAATGTAATATAATAATCTTAAATAAATTCATAATTATATTAAAATATACTAAGCTTAGACCATAATGATGTTAAGGATATATATGGGAAACTGTACAAGGAAACTGTACAGTGCGTAAAGGTAAAACAGAGCAACATGTGTGTGTGTGTGTGTGTGTGTGAGAGAGAGAGAGAGTATATGCAGATACGTTTGTTTAAGCTTCTCCGTATAATTTCAATATGTGTATGTGTGTGTGTGTGTGTAAACGCAAAGACACACAAACACATATATAGATTGAGAATGCACACACGCACACACACACACACACACACACATATATATATATATATATATTTCATCACATATGTTAAGAAAGCTTTAAAATAATTTAAGTGTACAGATTCTTTCTCTTTTTAACTTTTTATTAATTCGATTGAACAGGAGTCTTGTCTCGCAGATTTAGTAACCCAGTTTTAATAATTTTTACATTTCAGATATTTATCGTATACATCTTGAATAGAGTGTAATCGCAAAATATATCTAGCATTGATCATGGTTATAGATTGATTTACACATCAGTGGGTTATTATGGTTAGACATTCAGAATTAAATCCAATTCTTCTGAGTTATAAATTTGTATTAATTTTTGATTAACATACTTAATCCGAATAGATAGAAGATTTATACTTTTATTTTTACAATAAATATGGACTTATTTACTTTGATTTAACTCGTGTTTAAAATTAACTAAAAGAACAACAGACTATAAGATTTTAAAATTATTATTTATTACATTTGCTTTCTAGAGTTTAAATGTAGAAAAAGTATTCACTTCTGTAATACAAAAGAATCTGTATCTGTGTACACATGTACGTGTGTATAAAATTATTGCATGTGTGGAGACTCTTCATCAGAGTAACTTCAACACACACGCACTCACGCGCACACACTTCTCTCTCTCTCTCTCTCTCTCTCTCTCTCTCTCTCTCTCTCTCTCTCTCTCTCTCTCTCTCTCTCTCTCTCTCTCTCTATATATATATATATATGACTCCTATGTGTGTATACGTGCAGTTTGCTGTATTATGCTACGAAGGTTTTTATTTTATTTGTTATATTGTTCACTTTGCTTTTTTTTTAATTAGTGAGTATCGATTACATTTATTTTTTATTTGAAATATAACAAAAAACATCACATATAACTACTATGACATGTGATAACAAGATTAAAATATTTCAAGTATAAAATTGACTAATAATAATTTAAATCCTCTACTAAGTTCTCTCTCTCTCTCTCTCTCTCTCTCTCTCTCTCTCTATATATATATAATATATATATATATAATTCATTAATGTGCACTCTAGATACACATATGCCTATATATATGTAACCATGTTTATATGATATATAGTAATATAATGTTTTCCTAATATATACTGGTATAGTCTTATTAAGATCAACATTATCGTGCTTGCTGGAGGTTAGTAAAACGTATTAAAGAATTTTGATTATCATTATGGCCTAAGGCTTGCTTATATTAAACACGTTAGTATATGCTAATATAATCATAATTTTAATATTACATATCCATATAGAATTACTTAAAATACTTTAATTTTTGACCACAAGATTTTATTGTAATCACCATTGTTTAAATAAAATTTAAGACTGAAACAAAATCTAATAAAAATATGCAGTCCCATCCGTTCAAATTCTTTCCTTACTAATTTAATAAGGAAAGCAAATCTAGATTTTCTTTCCTATAATTTAAAATATAAATTAAAGCAAAGCATAGATGATTTAAAAGATATTTGCGTATTAAAATAAGAGCATAGCTTGATGGTACACACACCTTTATGTGCACGTGCACGTAAGTGCGTGGTATAACTTTACGCATACAGTCGTGTGCCTTATATGTGTCTATATATTCACTCATTCGTGCCTATAATATATGTATCTGCATGTATATATATATATAAAATAAAAGTTTTCTATGCACATCACACACATATACATACACATACATACCTACACAGGCGCGCACACACACACACAAATATGTGTGTGTGCAAAAGTTTTTGCAAAGTCTTTAATTGATACATCGTTTCTTAGAAAATGAGATACAATATGCCATTAAAATTTCATGTAATATTAAACTAAATACATTGTTGATTTAAATAAATTCATTCAAATAATTAAGAAATAAGTAAACTGATTAAGGAGATTTAGTTGTCTAAATTATAAGATCATCGTATAGAGATTACTACTGTAAATATTATTATGTCATTATATAGCTACAGAGGTTATACGCGTCTTTATTTATCACATATATTTCCTTATTAAAAAGATTATGACATTAACAAACTATGTGCATACGGCTACGTATCCACACACACAAATATGTACATAATATATACATTCATACATATGTATACATAGGTTGTTTAATATATGATTCACATAAAACATAAGAAACCTTAGGCGAAAGTTGAGTATGTACACACATACTGTGCTGTGTGTGTGTGTGTGTGTAACTGGTGGAGAAGCATAAAAAAGAATGCGTACACACCAACTGGCATACTCAAGGCCCAGTAAGCTAAAGAAAACACTAATGGCTAATGTGTGCGTGAGGGCATCACGCGTGTGTGTCCTATACCGTTTTCTTTAACATGTCCAAGAATGCATAAGAAATAATTTAAACTTATAAAGCTTAAATTTAAACATTAAATTTATGATATGCATGTTTAAAGCATATTCTCATCAAAGTTTCGAGGATAATAAGTTTTAAATTGAGTGTAATATATATAATATAACTTAAACTTTAGATGAATAATAAAGAAATTATTAATTATTATTTAAAGAACAATACTAAAATAGAATGAGTCTGACTCTACAAGAAATATCAAAATGTTTCCTTTAAAACAAAATTAAAAATTAAAAGTTGATAAATATACATGTTCACATGAGATAAAACTAAACCCATCATACTTTATTCTATCAAGAATAGTGCCCATCTTTTTAATTATATATTTATAATGTTAAAAATAAATCAATCACTATCAAAACAACTATAAAATTATTGAGTGAGTGTCAGTGAGCCTATCAATGGCTATAATAATTAATCTTCATCGTCAAACTTAAATGAATTTAGAGTTTAATTTATTCATATTAAAACTTTAAAATAGTAAGTCTCACAAATTGACTGCGTATACACAATACTACCGAAAAATAAATCATCATGTATACATGCCAAACAAAGTCAAAAACAATAATAATACACATCAAATAGTTTACTCCCCCCCCCCCCCCCCCCCCCCCCACACACACACACATATATATATGCCTTAGAATATAATCTCACATTCTATAATACGTCAATAAATTACCTTACACTACTCATTTTTAATTAATCAGACTCCTTTGCGACTCCAGCAAAGCAACCTTCCTATAAAAATAATAAAAAACCAAAACAATAGTGTTAAAATATAATAATAAAAAAATTAAATAATTTTTTAAAGAAATATACCTCTGAACAGTTCACAATACCAAATTCAAGACCATCAACAAGAGCCCTGAAGCTAGCTTCCACAATCGACGTATGTGCACCAACCTTAAACATAGACAAGCACTATAAACTACAATTATACCTGTATATATTCTGAGGCAAACACACACACACACACACACACACACATATCATGTATGTATATATAATTATGTGTATACCTATTTGTCTGTGGATGTAACCACACACTCTCTCTCACACACACGCACATGCACACACAAACTCACTGTTGTCCATTTGTTGCCACATGCATCGGGTGAAGTCCACGGTAACTCGTGTTTGTAGAGAGTGTTCCCTTGTGAGCTGTAGATGGCTCTATCAAATGAACGTGATAATCTGCTAGTTCCACTTGTTTAAGTTGTGGATAATGCGTTTCTAATGCACTCCTGCATGGATTAAAACAATAATTATTGTGTTAATAGTCATTATTCACTTTATAGAACTATAAACAGACCGTAAAGCGTGGCTTAGAGCATCAACTGGTCCAATACCTTCTGCTGCACTTACCTGAAAAGTTCGACAATCAAACAAAATCCACACAGACACTATGGAATGACCATATAGAATCTCTTGGTATATTATGTGCATATATATAACGCACCAATCGATATATATATTTATAATTGCATGTATGAACTTACTTGACTTTTACCACCAACAGAAAGTTTAACCATGGCTTGATTAACTTGACTATCACTTCCACACCACGCAAGCCAGTTATCATCCTGGTTTCTATTCTCGTTGTCACGTGGCACTCCACGGTTACTGGAAAGCACGGTAAACTCCAACACTCGAAACCTGCATTATCGATGTAATTAACAACGTGATTAAGATAATCATAACATTATAAGATAATACTGTATTAAGATAGTGATTTCAATAATACAATATTGTAATTAAACCTTACGGTTGTTTGTAACGCTTCCCCTTTCTCACAATGAGCATGTCTACCGAGGCACCAGCATTTTCAAATGCACAACCCTACAATATATATTGTCAAAAGTTCAATAAATTTTTTGTTACTGTTACTAACATGGGAACATATAATCCCAGTATAAATATATTATACACATAAATCTCTCTCTCTCTCTCTCATACACACACATGTAAATATATAATGTACATACCTCCCTCTCCATACGTTTTATATGTGCAAGCACACTCCCAGCAACGTCCTTATCCAAAACGAGACCTGCCCTTTCTGCCTGTATGTAAATGAACAATAAGCAAATCAACATGTACATGCATAATTATACGTGTGTGTATGATATAGTATAGTTTTACATACCTTATCAAGTATATTGCCTTTGCCAGAAAGCTCACTAACTACTGAGTGCATAGCGTTCCCAACGATAGTAGGATCCATATGATTGTAGCTTTCAGGCATCTGTAGAAGTAGTACATAGTGTAGTATGCTTAAATAATATTTAAATACTATAATAAATAATGATAATAATATACACACACATACATAATTATGTACCTTTCGAATAGCAGCAACATGTATACCACCTTTATGTGCAAATGCTGCTGATCCAACATAAGCTTGTGTTGGTAAAAGTGGCTGTTTTGTAATCTCTGCCACTGTGTATGATAAATTGCAGAGTTTTGCTAATGACTCTGGGGGTATGCATTTAACACCAAGTTTAACTTGTAAACCTCCAATCACACTTATCTGGAAAATATAATCCGCTTAATGTCACAAAAATGTTATAATTAACAAGTTCATAATAATAACTTCACACACACACACAAGACAGTAATATGCAGTTTTTACACTAATTTCGTTAAGTAATAAACCGTATGCCGACCATTGTTATGTGAATATATTTACAGCTTTTTTTATTTGATAGTAATAAGAAATAGTATTATTATTGTAATATCGTACCAGATTTGCATTTCCCGTACGCTCTCCGTATCCATTAACACAGCCTTGAACAACAGATGCGCCACCTCTTACAGCTGCTAAAGAATTTGCAACTGCGAGCTCCGTATCGTTGTGTGTATGTATGCCTATCTGTACATGTGGCCATGGCCTAATCTCTTCTTTAACAGTTCTTGTCACTTCCTATATTATTCAATTAGTTAAGTAACAAACAAAACGTTATACATTGCTATAATAATCTATATAACAAAGTTTAGGAAAGAAATATGAGCTAATATATTATATTAAAACTATTACTAATTGCATCGTACATGTTAATATATACCTTATGTTGTATATAATATGTACTCATATACGTAATTTATATGACTATTCTTATATTACCTCGACTATCCAAGGCATGGTACCTCCATTGGTATCACAGAGCACAACAACATCCACTCCTGCTTTTGCAGCTGCTTTTAGACATTCCAGGAATATTCTCTATGAAACATCATCCTTAGCGCAATTTTATATAGGTATGTTTGAATCAAAATGCATATGTTTATATTCGACTGTACATATCGTACTAGTGGTTTTAGTCACACACAGACACACAAATGCATACGTACTCGTTAGCAGCAAAACCGTCAAAGAAATGCTCAGCATCTAGCATTACCTCCTTACTTCGAATCTGTCACCGTTCTTATAAAAGAAAATTAAAAGATAAAATGAAGAATATATTAAGGAAAACAAAGAAAACTCTAGGAAAATAAAAACGACTATTACCTTGAAATAAGAAACAGACTCAGAAATCATGTTTAAGTTTTCCTCCAGTGTTGTTTCTAATACTCTATGAACCTGTGCATCCCAAGCCTAAAATACCAAAAGCAGTCTTAAGCAGATATAAGTAACTAATGAATACTACTATAGATTTTGAAATGAACCTTTGCTACTAGTGTAATGACATCGGCCTCACTTGACAGTAAAGCTTGCAAGTTTGCATCCTGTATTGGAATAAACAAACAATAAATAATGGGAATTCAGAAGCTCTGAATTAAAATAAGCCTATTATATAAATCATCAGTATAAATGTATGTGCATGAATATATACGCCAACTAAGAACTCTCTCTCTCTCTCTCTCTCCGTACGTGTACCTTGTGTATGTGTGTGTGTGATAATCATAACGTATACCTCTGCACAAGTTACATTTTTTCGTCGAGTAGAACCAAAAGCAGCAAGTTTTGTTATAGATTGCTGGTTGAGAACTTCTTCTTTGCAAAGTTTAAAGAACTCGGCATCCTTTGGATTCGAACCGGGCCATCCTCCTTCAATATAGTCTACACCTGCAATAATATTAATCATATTAGAACATAACACAGATGATTAAGTATAGCCAAATGCATAACAAACGCTTAACGGATGTAAAAGCTGGTACATATAAACTGTAAGTTGAGACACACACGCATGCACAGAGCATATCTCACCTATCTCCGTTAAAGCTTTAGCAATTTTCAATTTGTCACTTAGAGTCAAGGAGATCCCTACCATCTGTTAAATAGAAAACAAAATAGCCCTCAAATAAATAAACATATGTATGTATATAACGTATAATATATTGGAAGTACATTGACAATAATTTGTCGATAAAAAGAGACACTTATGAATAAAAAACAAACGCGCGTGCACAGACACACAGACCCACCCACACACACACACACCTGGGCACCATCTCTCAGTGTAGTATCATAAATCGAAACACTATTCTTCAAAGAGTCAATGGCAGTCGTAAGCACCTAAGAGAAATGACGTCAAGAACAAACTGAAGAAATACATATAAACTAAAAGTGTTACCTTCTCCGACACATGAGTCCCAACGGAAACCGCACAAACAATCTTCCTGTTTAAAATTATCATCAAACAAAAATACTCTCTCTCTCTACTAGACAGTCATATATATCAATATAGCAACTTATATAAGAGATTATATCATCCACATCACATATGTCAAGTAGAAGGAACACACACATATATAAGTATGCATACTAAACCGGTACTTCAACATACATCTGTACAAGGTTGTCACGAAAAGAACAGATCTCTATGTACGTATACACACTACATAAATGTAGACTAAATAAATCACAGCCGCAAGAGAGTCGAGACATATCAACAGGTAAAATTGCATATGCAGGAAGAAAGATATATTTTCACAAGAAAATCATCCAAATAAGCAAATTATACGGATTTTCATACAAATAAGCAAATTTTAGCAGATTTTCACCACAAATTTCACCATATTTTCAGTAAAATACACAGATTTTTATCAGAAAACCACATTAAATTTCCACCAGAAAACACAAATTTCACACTGTAATCTACATCACACGCGCACACACAACACACAACACACACCTTCGCGTACGGACTTTGTTCGTAAATACGGGAAGAGCTTGAATATGGCGCCGTGGAAGCGCCATAACCGAAGACGCATCCATCCCTAACCCGCACTGAAACCTAGAAACATTTCATCCGTGGGTTTAAGGTTTCTTCTATCAACGGCCTAGATTTGTCTTTTCGCCGTCCGTTCAAGCCCTTCAATGGCCAGATTGTGACAACGTATCTAAACCGTCGATCTTTTCGGCCGTTACAATCTACATTGGCATATATCCATTTTTATTTTAAATTTATTAATTATATTTATTAACATTTGAATCATTAAATTATATTCTTTATGGATAAGAAATATAATATTTTAAACAAGGATACTTTTATTATCTATAATAAACATACAGATAAAACATTTAAATAATTATTCTAGCCTCCTAATTGATCATCAATAATGGATGCACCGAGTTGTGTAAGTGTATTTCCCGCTTGCCCAAACAGTGACGTTAGCGAGTATTGATCCATGGCCTTCACTTGGTACCAACTGTCCATTATCACGTTGTACTTGTCTGTCCCAGAAAACACAAGGTTTATCTGTAATAAACAAATCTTTAAAATAATAAAATAAATTATTAAAATATTAATATTTGTACATATGCATATGCCCTGTATACATGCATTTAAGAAACTATAAGAAGAAGTGTGTGTGTGTGTGTGTGTGTGTGAAAGTTTACTATTCTCCCTCTCTGTCAAACCACCTCATCCATTACGAATACATTTGTATGTACATGAAAATCTATCTTTCTCTATACTTCTCTTTCTGAACTTGCATATGTGTGTGTGTGTGGGTGTGTGTTATATGCTCTTACAGCAAATCTGCACGGATCTGAGCCTTTAACAGATGAAACTACAGCCGTGGGATCAGTGCAGGAACCTCCAACGTGTAACACGCACCTTCAAAGCATGAGTCGCTCTTTGGTCCCCCACATGCCAGGCAATTATCATCTTTCCTGTAATAAAAAATATAACAAATTAATGTAAAATTGAACTGTTAAATATATCATTGTTAAACTGATATATACCAAGATAAACTAACAAGTGGCCTTTCTTGAGTTCAACAACTAGTGTATAGATTGGTATTCTCCCCTGCAAAAACATGCGTGGGCGTGTGTGTATACACCTCTCTATGTTGTGTGTGTAAACATAGATATGTATATTACATACCATAGGAATCAGGAAGTATCGAGGGGGTGTAATGACGGTTGGATTTCCTGCATATGCAACAACTGTAGCATTACCAGGGAACTGCACAGTTAAAAAAACATTAATAAAACAATTAAAAAGGAAGAATTCAATATCACCTGTTAAATAGTCTCCCTTGCTACATAAATAAAATAATATGTTGAGATATTATACAGAGGTTTGAAGAGCAAGGTAGCTGGCATTGTTAGTCCTTAACATAGATATCTGGTCCAATAGTGGCCTGAACACTGCAACAAGAGAGCCCGCTGGCATTTGCTGCATTACATATATAATTATATATCAGTATATTTTAAATCATACATTTATATAGTAAATTAATCCAGTTCTTTTGTTTTGCTAGAGAACATCTGCTTTCATTTTAATACCCATATTCCGTTCAGATGATACATTGTATTCTCATTTATATATCTAAGATATATGTTGATAATATATATACACAGAAATGTACACGTAAACACAAAATGTATACAGATAGAAGCTTACACTGACGAGGCTATTGTCGCAAGGGGAGAGTTGAGCAGCATTAAGATTGGAATTGTTGTACCACACAGCGGCTCGACCACTGTACCCAACTGCAATGCTGATCGAATCCCTGCCGCCCAAATGCAGAAGTGGGCTGCACGGATTAAACACTGGATTTGTATCCCCGCCATGAACTGCTCGCACCAGGAACACAAGCACAAAAGCCGTCCACATTATAAGAACCCTAACCCTAAACTTCGTTTTGTTTACCGTTACATAAGACGTCATATATAAGATTTTCCCTAAGTTTATTGTAAACTATATTAATAGAAACTGAGAGTAATTAGAACTGTTTTACAAGAGTAGTTTAGGACAATAGAAATGATTACTACCAAGAATGTTTAGACTTGTTATACTCTAAATCCGTATTAACCACGTCGTCACTTGTTGGAGCAGTGCTACTACTAGGAGCACCATTTGCCACAGCAAGCTCGTGAAGCCATATCTGGTGCTTGAGAAACTTGACATATGTTATAGCCTCGTCCAACATTGATGCAGTGTCCATTTTTGTGCCGCCCGGAACCAGTTTCTGGAGTTCCTTGAATCTCTCGCTTATTCTTTTCCTCCTTAGTCTCGCAGCCACACTCTGTGGATCAGTTGAAAACTTGCAATTGCTACTGCATAAACCAATGCCCATTACATGTGTCTGTGTGCGCGTGCGTGCGTGTAGCATGCAGACATGCTTCAGAATGGAATTGGAACTTGAATTGCCGCTTATTATATATGTATATCATAAATACTGCACATGCACATACACGAGTGCAGACATGCAGAAACTTTGAACAATAAGCTAATTGTCACTCAAGAGGTTGTTAGCATAATTTCTACATTAATACTTGCATGTGCTCGTTTCCAAAGCAGAATTGTGCGTGTATATGTAGAGGGGAACAAAAATTCACATGTAGAGCCACACATACCCAGCACTGTTGCCACGCTTGAGGTACTTGTGGTGACTATTAGATGTCGAGCAGCTCAGCTTTGCCATTTCTGTGGCAGTGTTACTAATGGGAGCTTGTAATGGTAAAGAGTACGAAGGTACATGCCGGAGGTTATTCAAAATCAACAGGAACTGTTGGAGAAGGCTGTACATATGTAGATGCATTCGTGGAAAGAATAGAAGAATTTACATCAGAGACTCGACCCAAGAACCGATTTGATCAGCTTCATGCAGAACATCTCTGAGTCCATCGAAGCAATCCATACTTGAACTGTAGAACGACTAAAACATATAGGAGAGAAAGTAATACGGAATTACTTATAAAGATGCAAATTAATAAAATATTTGAAATGTATAAAAATAGAGAATAATGTGGGATTCCCCAGATTCCTGGCTGTCTGAATGTTTTTGCTATAAGGAATCATCATTAACTCGCATATGATATGTCAATGTTTTGTTCAGTTTTCTCTTTCTCGGAATCTTTAACATTTCTGGCATGCCCCCATGAAGAAGCGCTATAAACGAGGATTTGAAAGTGACAGAGCTCCTAATAAACTACCACATTTGCTACATCTCTATCATTCTATTTTTCTATAATACTGACGTAGACTATATGTGTATATGATGCACACGTATAGTGTGTGTACAGGTGTGTAGAATTGACATGGAACAGTGGGCTCTGGGTGGGTTGCAGGAAGCTCTTTACTCAAGAAGAAAAGATGGCAGATTTTGACGCTAACATGTGAATTGCCCAAGAGAGAACATGAAACATGCTTTGGATCATTGTCTTAACAAATGACGTATGAAGTCTTTAACCTTTAGGGTTTTTTTGACGAGAATATACCATTGTCAAGCATATACTCCTCTCCGTTAGCCAACTTATCGTTTTGTATACATGTGAGTGAGCTTGGACAGGTTGGTGCTTTCTAAGTCTTTATGCCTTCGCAATAAGCGGTAAATTGTATGTCTCATGCGCTTGGAAAGGGCATAATAAGAATACACAATTGACTATTATATATAATAATATAATATGGTATAATACATGTTAATGTGTTGCAGTCAAATTAACAGAACAAGTATACATAATTGGGCGTATACAACACGCATAATGTGTCTTACAACATGCTTGTGGTTAAGAATCCCCATTCTCCACATGCCTTACCTAGCTCCGAAACGTAACTTCTTTGTTTGGATTGTAATATATATATACACGCGAAGAGGAGAGGGCCTTAACCTTGTGTAAACCGGTACGTGTTTAGTGTTTACGTCTAGTGGTCCAGCTCCTAGGACGAGCAGAGATAACCATACAACTTGGATAGCCCATCTGCCGACACTTGACGACCGATAATTCTTCGTACGATTGTTCCGTGTACGAACGCAAAAGTTCAAAAACGGGGAATCCGTGGTTTATACCGAAGATGGTTCCTTGGAATGTATTGATAATTGATATTGTCAAGGATGAGGCTTCGTGAGAGGAGGTTCATGTGTGTGTATGTGTCATGTACTCGTGAGTAAAATATTCTTTCAGGTAACACTAATATAGTATATTCCAGTATTTCAGGTATATAGTGTATGTACACACACATTAAATATTATTCTTTTTACAGGAGGAGGTCCCAGACGGCTAAGAGTCTCTCCCAGACAGATACGCAGTAGCTAGAGATCGAAATTGCTATTTCTTGCGGTTGAGATATCTGGGGAGAGGAAGAAGAACATGGCACTCACATGGAAATACGCATCAACACCTGCGCTTGAAAGTTACACCGGCTAAATAATATCACGTTTTATTGATGTACGTCTATACGTGTGTGTATATTATGCATGTAAATGTGTATATGCAAGTAATGCAGATTGATCAGCTATCTCGCGCTCTCTCTCTCTCTCTTGCACACACACGCACATGCACATTCAAATCTTTTGGGATATATATCACTATGTGCATAAATATGCTGGTTGGTATTATGTATGCATAGATATCACACACACACACACACACACACACACACACACACACACACACACAGAGGTATAGTTTTAGCGCAAATGGCGGGTGTGGAAGAAAAAACTTTGGACATGCGGGAGCCAGAGTAAAACTGGCAAGCATCTACAATATCACATTCAAGGTTACATGTATAACATACATACATTATACACACACAAATGTATGTGTGTTTATGTATATGTAAGATCTAGATATAGAAATTAAAGTATATACATGGCAAAGATGTATCAATGAGTGACTATGTTCAGGTCCTTTTTTTTAGACAGTTCAATGACTTATATGAAAAATACAACTATTTGATTAGTGTCTATGTGTGTTTTTGTATGTCTGTTTGTGTTTATGTGCCTTACGCGCGCGCGTGCTTTGCAGGCCTAGACATTGTGACCACGTTGGCCTTTGCAGGGGCCGTTGGAGGTATTGATAGCGGAGCATTTGAAGAGGTGTTGGGTAAGGAGATGACAAAAACTACACAAGAAGTCACTCCTGCCAACTCTTCGTAAGGTTTTGTACGCCATTGTCAAAGTATATACTAGTAATCAATTTCTAGAAAGTTTAGACTCCGTATTTGACATTTACTTAGCCAACATGTGAGTGAGCTTGGACATGTTAGTGCTTTCTTAAGTGCCTTCGCAATTAGCAGTAATTGTATGTCCCATGCGCTTGGATGGCACAATACACAATTGACTGAAATTTACAACAGTAAATATATACAATATGTAATGTGTTGCTTTTGAAACGTAATTGGGCGCTTTTGTTGTTTTCAATGTCTCTTAGAACATGTGACATCCTTGACAATTCGTAGATTCTATCCTACGTATACAACACGCACTGGATAGCCCCACATATAAATGACATGAACATTTCATAAAATAGCTCATTAATGCAGAGCAACATGATCACATACACATTGCTTCTCCTTGTACTCACGCCCCATGCGTTCTTCCATACAGGTATATGTAGTAGCAGAATATGTATTCATAAAATCATTATTAAATTATTAGTTTTCGTTGCAAGAGTTTGTAAATTTATCATGCTGTAAATTCAAATCCTGTATATTACTTAAATACATGTTATATGCTAATTAATCTAAGGTTAAACTATGCTAATACTTTGTTTTATGCAGATGCTATAGGTGTTAACTATGGTAGAGTGGGAAACAACTTACCGTCGCCATCCCGAGCAGTAGAGCTTATCAGATCGCTTCCTGGGAATGTAGACAGGGTAAAGATCTTCGATGCAGACCAGGGGTACTTAGGGCATTCTCAAACTCTGGCTTTAGAATGACGGTTGCAGTTTACAATGACCAAGTTCCAACCTTTGCAAGTAACTCCCAGGAGGCTGCTAACTGGGTTAGATCCAATGTGAAACCATGGTCTAATATCGACGTTATCGTGGTTGGCAATGAGAAATTATCAAGTTCCCTAGTCCCTGCCATGAGGTATGTGTATACACAGCCTACATATAGTTTTAACTTAAACAATATAACTTTGTATAGAAATGTTAAGAGTGCACTGGACTCCAATAATCTGGGAAACATCAAGGTGACAACTGCTTTAGCATTTGATGTTGTTGCAAACTCATATCCACCATCAGCAGGATCGTTTAAATCCGACATCAGTTCACTCCTCCAGGTATAAATAAATACTTAAACGCACACACACACACAAACACAATTTACTGACTTGTTTGTGGCAGTTCTTGAGTAGCACAGGTTCATTTTTTATGATAAATCTTTACCCATACTTCTCATGGAGAGGGAACAAAGGGAGCATATCTCTCGACTATGCATTATTTCAAGGAATGTAAACGTGGATAACAAAAAATACACAAGCTTATTGGATGCCCAACTAGATGCTGTTTATTCCGCACTCGAACGAGCCGGATATGGGAACTTGAACGTCCAAATCGGTGAAACAGGTATTTTCTCGTGCGTGTATGTGTGTGTATGTATGACCGTGTATATGGGAAACCAGGTTGGCCTAATAATGGAGGAGATGGAGCTAACAAGGAGAATGCAAGGAACTATAACACCAGGTTGATTAGGAAGATTAATGGGAATAATGGGACTCCTAAACGCCCCTCTAATCGCATAACCACGTACATATTCGCCTTGTTTAACGAGAATCAGAAAGGCGGTGACGTTGAGAAGTACTGGGGGCTGCTGAATGCAGATGGTTCTCCTGTGTATTCCTTGAACTGACAATAACGCCATGTTGTTTAATAAGAGTGATAATCTTTAATAAAACTCATAGATGGTTCTTATGTGTCAACAATAAATATCACGTTAGAATATTTACCATAAGAAAAATTCCTATATATGTGACGATAATTGAAGAAGGTTTCATTTTGGATTGGATATATTATTTTGTTAGTAATTGTCTATTAGTTCCTATTAGTATTATTAATAAATGTGATAATCTTTAATAAAACTCTAATAAATAAACTTATAAATGTATATATCATATAAATACATGAAACTCAATAGCTGGGATCAGAGACAAGGTGCAAATAGCAACCAAGTTTGGGATATCCAGCCAGGGTTTAGAGGGGACCTGCATATGTACGAGAGTGTTGTGAGGAAGCCTTTCGAGACTTGGTATTGACTGCATTGATTTCTATTATCAGCACCGTCCAGATGTTAAAGTTCCAATAGAGATTATGGTATGTAATACACACACATTTACACGCACATACATGTGTGCGAGGTATCTTCTTTAGATATTCGTCGAAGCACATGCTTGTAACTTGAATGGTCACTGTGGACGTGGTTCCTACTTGCAGGTCAGTACATATGTGTATGTACATGTATATGTGCATTTATACATCTGCATATGTAAGCATATTGATCAAAATGTGGAGTATTATAGGAAATTATGTGATATTTCAACAAAGAAAAACTGCACGTCAGGTTAACTTGCACTCGCGTGGCTTCACCACCAAGGGTGATTCAATCCCTGGAACTACACAGCTTAAGAATCACTCTTGTTGGGCATAGAGCTCAGTATATATATATCCATACATGTTAGTGATATATAAATAATGCTTATCCATTTTAGATTAAAAAAATCATATAACTTATTGACTGATTTTGAACATGAGTCTTTCTTTTGAAGTATATTTTTCTTAAAGATTTTAGAATCATAAGTACTTTAATCTAACACAAGTACAATACAAAAAATGCAAGCACACAGTATAATATATGTGTGTGTGCTGTTGTCATGGGGCACGGCGAAATTCGAGCGGAGGTCAACGAGCTTGACCTAGATTTCCGAATATTCTTGAATATTCCGTTGTTCCGTACGATTTGTCTAGATATCCTCGAATATTCTGTACGGAAATTTTTCGTACTGCCAAGTGTACACACAATTGGACCTTCCAAAATTTTCAAGAATATTCTAGAAATTCTAGTGCGGCGGCCGCATACAAAATATGGTAGTATATTTTTGTTGTATTTAAAGAAATATATGTTAAATTACTTAAAAATATGCTAAATAAAATTACCATTAAAATTTATATTGAAAATTAAGTTTGAAATAACAAATATAAAACCGAAGCTGTTGAAAACAAACCAAACACACTAAATAGATGGTGGAGGATGGAGGTTCCTTGGTAGCATCAATAAAGAACTTAGTTCACGGGGTGCAAGTGTACGACGTTGCAAATGCTTGACAACTCGAGGATCAGCTCCCAGTACACGCTTGTAAACAAAATACATATGTTTGCAAGGCACCCACTGACGACCATTGCAGAACTCCGAGCATGAACAAGATGGTGCGCTACAAATGACAACCCAAGCAGATGTATGGTCGTTGTCACATACTCTGAAGCGAATGCATGTTGGAGGATCAACCACGTCAACTTCTGCGACATATGCTCCCAACGTCAAACATGCTTCAAAACTTACCTGTTGTTTCTTAGACATCCCTAAAGGTGTTCTTGTTGCACGACCACTTGCAGGAACAGGAGGTCCACGAAATTGTGCAGGGGGTGTTGAAAATCCAGTGACTCCAACAGGAACTGAAGGAACATGAGGTGTTGAAAAACCTGGCACTCCTGCATGAGCTGAAGGAAGCCCAGCTAGCATAAAACCTGATCTTGCCAGATCATTGATCTCCATTGCTATCAGCTTCGTGCCCACTTGAACTTTCCAAACCGAGGTAGAAGCTGGCGGAGAAACAATAGTTGGTCTTGGATGTCTGTTGCAAAGCATGTTTGTTGGACAAAAAACATCATTTGTGAGCGAAAGCATTCTTCACCAGTTTCTTTGTCATTGTATCTGATCCTTCCAAAAAAACAAGGAGCAGCCACTCGATTACCACTAGGACTGATCTTTTTGTCACAAGCACTCCACTGACCTCCTGAAGAGGGAAAGCCTGCCAGACATTTCACAGAACTTCTTTCACCACATCTTCTAATCGCCCATTGTCCAGGTGTAACATCTTGTTCTTCAACCAGAACATATTCTTCATGTTCTTCTGCAAGTTGAAAATCCAATCGTCGCTTCCGTCTACACTGTGTTGGAATAACCTGTTCACTATAGAAGATGTCCGGTCGGTGGGATCGTTCAGCCTCTGACCCCATATTTCTTTGCACAGTGCGATGTTCAACATTCGTGGCAGCCACAAAAGCAGTATCCTGCATGCTTGATGGAGCAACATCTTCAACTAAGTCGATGATAACCTTTGCTGTAGGTGTTGTTGAGTTAGCATTTGACATTCTTCTCTCGAACCTTGCTGAGAGCTCCTCTGAAGTCGGCCCGGAACCACTATACCTTCCATCTCTAAAAGCCTTCACAAGAGCACATTGTCGCACTGATTCAGTCAGGTCGTGGATTGTAGCTTGGTACAATGAAATGTATTTTGAATCTCTAGCCCTCCTCCATCTTCCGTGAACAGACTCCGACTGGTTTGTCATGGGCACAACCCTTGCAGCATTCTCCGGCATGCTTTCAAGAACAACATTTGAAATATGATTCTTCTGTCTTTCCCACCATGAAAACCACGTCTGCATAACTCCAACATCCTTCACATTTTCATTCCAAAAGCGGAAAAGATTATTTTCAATTTCTTCACGATCAGTTGTTGATGTGGCTGTTGGCCATGATCTCAAAAGTTGAAGATGTTGTTGTTGATGTTCAAGAGGGACCCACTTCCTTGTCACACGTTGTATGGCTTGTTCATAGTGAAAGATACAGCTCCGTTCACGTCCAGGAATTTCTTGGCCATTAAAGAACACATTCCTAATTGCTTGCCAGATCGCTCCTGCTTCATCGGACATAAACCCAGCGAACTGCACATTGTAGATTCCCTTCTCGGAACAGACATCCAACATAGCACGAAAAAACTTCTCCACAGCTCCAGCCGTTTGTCTCTTCATGTCACCATAAGCAATGGTGGATAATCGGCGCACACTATAAAATAATCAAAGAGTTAAGCAAACAACAAAAAGATAACATCTTACTTTGGGTCGTAAACATGCAATGCCAGAGTGATCCACTTATCAACAACACGGTGTGTGTGATCAAGTAGAACCCAACTCTTCTGCAAAGGGCCAAGAGGAGGTTGGCACATCCTTACATAATCGATTCCAGAACCTGGCCCTGAAACCGTCATCTTAAAAACTAATGCCTGGTCGTCTGAACCACGGAAATTCATCCCAGGATAGTGAATCACGTGGATGAATGGGATAGACAACCTTCGTTTCAGCTCCAATAATCCATCAATATTCTCTGGCATTTCAGCAGCAGTTCTCTTTGCGGACGCTACCCATTGACGAACTCTGCATCAAAGGTATTATCAAAGAATGCTCAGCACAAAGTAAAACTCTAATTGTACCTTCGATTGTTTGATAATGGTTGCAAATGATCCATGAGCTTATCCCAACTTCCAGGCTCAGAATTATCTAATAGAAAACCAAAGATAGCATCTTTACATGCTGCCATTTCGATGACTCTTGGACTAGCTCTGGGAGTTCTTTCTGTTGCATTCTGGACCGCCATATGCATTTCTTCTTTGTTCGATGCAGAAACACCATCACCCACTGGATGTGAATGTTTTCCCTGGTGGATAAACAATCTAGTCTTGGTTATGTCGTCTGGGAAAACGCAAAACGCCACAGCATGACAAACTTCAAGGCACAATGGATTTTCTTTACAGAAAAAACATGTCAATCCTTTTGCCAGTTTGTCGATTGAAGGTGGGGAAACAATACATCCTTTCCATTTAGTGCAGTTCGGAAATCCTGCCTTAGAAGCAGGGCAGTCCGGGTTGATACAGCAAAGGCTCCCAACACATTTGCTCCTGGACACCCTCGCTTGAAAATTCCAGTTGCTGGTCGTTCCTGCTGTCCAGGTATGTCCATCCTCTTTCCGATTCATTCCTTTGTATTTGTATTCGGAAGGAGGGAGCTCAAAAATGACATCCCCATCATACGCAATAGGCAATTCATTTGTATGAATGATCGTGGAACCCTCGATAAGAATTCTTCCCTTTTTGCAGGTATTAGAAGTGAAAAGGTTCTTCAACGTTGAGTATTCAGAGTCAGAAGCAACGACAAGCTTAAACAATGGTCCTTCATCCGGTAACAAAACATATCCTGGATTATCCTTCCCTCCAGCATCTTGGTCCTCGTTTATTTCGATCTGTAAAGCAGATTGCCCATGAAGAAGTTTAAAAAGACGAACACTTTGCCAATCAAAAATGCCAAAGAACGTTCTAATCTGATTAGTAAGAATGATTCCAACACCATCTATCACAGGAACATCGTGATCCAAATTGCCGTAAACAATCCTGGCCATTTTGCAAGCAGTTACCACAAACGTGACAGAAAAACAGCATTACTTAATCATCTTTTGGTAAATATCGGATATTACCATTTCAAAAATTCACAATCATGACTCAACGTGGGCGAATATTTAATTCAAGGAAACGTATAGATCTTAGATGCTAATATAGTATAGCACTTCACGTAGAGATAGAGCAATCTTTATTGTCTTTTAAATAAATGTGTGTCTAATCTACATTCATCTGACATATTTATTTATGACTTGTTTATATTCTGTTAATTTATTTATTATAATTATATAGTTATTTGATCCAGTATTTTATCAAATGTAGATGTTGATTAATACTTGCTCCGCTACCAATTGTCAATTATAAATACATATTTTTACACGAATATTTATTTAATTATATAATAATATGTTTTTTTAACATACAAATTTTTACTTAAATATGTGTTTGTATTTGTATCCTTTTATATAGTATGTTATTTATCGTAAGTATTATATATACTGTTGTATGGTTTAATTAAACACAGTTTTATAGTTAAGGGTCAAAGGGTTAAGTGTTAGATTTTAGGGTAAAGGTTCAGGACTACCCATTCTTCTTCTCCATTCTCCATTGTTGAGAGAGGGCACTTTTGTTCTTTTTTTTGCGGCGACAAGAGGCTAGTGTGAGCGTCACGGCGACATGGCTACAGGTAAAATCTTATATATGTGTATAGTAATTTCTGTGAATGTATGTGCAAATTCAGTAGGATTTCTTTGTATTCACAAACGCACGCGCGTGTGCACACACACACACACCTCCGACGCATGAGTTATTGCCGATTTCGGCAAACACACACACACACACACACATTTCCTGCCAATTCGGGCAGGAAATCCGTGTTGTGTGTGTGTGTGTGTGTGTGTTTTTGCGCACACACATAAATAACATTTTACACACGTATGATTATACAACATTAGACTTGTATACATGTGTGTGTGTATATAAATAAATATATTTAAATACATACTTAAAAAGACTTATATATATATATATATATATATATATGTATGTATGTATAAGTATATGAATTTAAGACTTGTATATATGAGATGATGCTTTTTCGTCTGTATATACATGTGAAGAGATATGAATATACCCATATTCTCTCACACAGACACATCACAAAACACAAACAACATTGCACACACACACACATAATCAACATTACACACATACACAAGGAACATTATATAGTGAGCACACACACAAACAACATTACACGTATAAATATGTGTGTGTGTGCGTGTGTGTCTATATATATTGATAGGTATACATATATAGTAAATGTGTGTCCATAAATTAAAACAACTCACACACACACACTTATCAGTTGTTGTAATTGCAGAATGAGACAAAGGCAGAGTAAGAGACTACGAGATAAATACAAGACTTTGACACTTCAAGAACATATCGTCCAAGAAGCTCTTGCAGATATGGCTCCAAAACCTCGTGGCAAGAAAGGAGGCCGAGGCGCCAAGCAACAACTGCAACACAAAGAGATGCCGACGAACAATGAACCTGTGGATAGTTCGCAAGTCATTGATGAACATACTGTGGTGAGTGAATGGATGCCTAGAAATAGGGAGATTGCAGGAAGCTCTGCAGAACACGGTAATGCAGAGGAAGTACCGGATATTGATCTTGGTAGTAAAATGTTCAATAAGAAGAGGAAACTGGATGCTCCTGAGGATGTTGCCGAATCATATGCAATTCCGGAGCGGCTGACACTTGAGGCTCCATCCAAGCTTCTTCGGGATCTTGTTATTCGGTATGACACAGATATTGACACATCGCTACAAGGACGAGACCACTACGTTCCAGTTGAGCTTGGTGAGCCTCCGCGTATCCCGGTTCACAGGTTGCTCCCACACCAACGTTTGAGGAATGTCACTAAGGACGGCGTGAAAGACCTTGTTGGATGGATTAGAGCTGAAGGATTTTACCAGGAGACGTCAGTGTTCACCTTATCTTTCGGACCACAGCTGAGTGCAGACGAACGCCGAAGTTGGAATGAGTCAGAAGCACAGGTCGATAGAGAGTTTGAAGCGGATTTGCATAAGCCAGCATTTTCTGCATGGTATCGATTTCTGAAAGATGCAAAGTTTCTGGTGTGGGATGGGAATCATCGTCGGGTTGCTTTGAACACTTTGCTTGCTGAAGAGCCAGGTTTGAAATGGACTTTGCGTGTACGTGCAACACTCATAGCATCCACAGTGCAAGAGGAGAAGAGACTAATCGCTGCTTGCAATCGGTTGAATGAGTAAGTGACTTGTTTGTTTCATTATTTAAATACTAAATAAATGTTGTTTTGTTTTGCAGAGCAACTGCTCGTGTGGTTCCTACAACAATCATTCACACCTTGCAGTTCTTACGGAATTGTTGTGTGAAGTCTGCAGATCTTTCTACCGATCATGTTCTTCGCGGGATGCCGGAGGAAGATAGAAAAGCTGTGGAAGTGTGGAGATCGAACAGAAAAGAAGACGTTTGGTACGAGTATCCAAAGACGACATTGGTGAAGATTTTTTGGGAGGTAATCTTTTCTTCTTCTTTTGACTGTTTTTTGATTTTCGGTTTCTTTTGCAGAATCAACTGAAGCGACAAATCGCTACAAAACTTGCGAACAGAAAACCAAACCAGACAGAATCTCAGATCCTCTCCAGCGTTTACAAGACATTCACAGTTCGGATGAACAAATTCCTCACCATTGCTGATCCGGCGGTCGGTGAAGATTGGTTCAAGGCGATCACAGATATCACTATCAAACCATCAACGAAGCAAATAACTCTGGAGAAGCTTCAAATGCTCGCGAAGTCCCAGCTTCCTTCCAACGTCAAGGTTGATATCCTTGGAAAGCTTGTGCACATTCAAGAACGTGGCGTTCTTGAGAAGCTGGTGAACATGACGGAGAAAGACAAGAAGGAAGGTGTCACCGGCTGGCCTGACAAGGACTTCATCAAGTTTTTGCACATCTTTACTTACTGGTTCCAGGTAATTTAATATTTATATTTTTCATTTTTATTCGTTTTATCGTGCCAGGTCGCGAGGCAGCTAAAGAGCTTTTGGTCGAGCATGTAGAGGAGTTCATGACATGGTATATGAAGATGCACAATGAAATTAAGTTGGATATGTACCAGAACATGCTCGAGAACAAGGAGTTCGGTGCGACAATTCCACCTCCTCGACTATTTGAGCTGGAAAAATCTGCAAAAAGAATGGCATTCAGGCAAGTTTTTTTTTTGTTTCTTTACAGATTTTTATCTATTTTTACAGGTTTTTAAAATGGAAGAACGATGCACTCCCTGAAGATTTCAAAGAGTGGATGGATGTTACCAAGGATTCTAGCATGTGGAGCCGGTTGTTACGTGATATCAGTGATTACGAAGTGGAACACTGTCCTTTCTGGCTGGATTTCCTTCCTGGTGACTGTCCCGAATGGGAGATGGCCAGCTATAAGATACACAAGGATGATCGGCGAGAGCTATTATGGAAGAACGACAATGCTGCAAGGAAGCTCCATGTGAAGATGGATATCAGGTATGCTAGATCGGCGAGCAAGGTCAGCAAGGGACAAGCTTCTTCTTCAGCCCCATCCTTCATCTCGGCTGGATTGGAAGAAGATGATATGTTGAGGATGGTGATGCCTGAGAAGGGAAATGGAAGCTGGGAAATCATTCATGCAGATTCAGAGAACCTTGCAGTCCAGTACTTCAAAGCCGGAAGGCCTTTTCCGTCAGGATTGAAGGAGCTTGAGGATTGGATCGTGAGTCACAAGTCAAGTTGGACTATTCATGTGTTTGGTGCGAAGCCTCCACCAAAATGCATCCAGGGAGCTGTTGATCTCGTTGTCATCGACCCGCCTACCGGATGCGTTGCTGAGGCAGGCGGGATGGTGGATCAATACACGAAGTTCTCGGATGCTTTGCTGAAGAACTTGGTGAACCTTGCTTTCGGGATATTAGACAGAGCTGGCCATGTGGTAGTGTTTGTGCTACCGGATGATGTTCTAGCTTTGAAGAACACTGCAGAAACTTGCAAGCTAAAGTTTCTGCAGATGAGTTATGTGCACACGACAAAGTCATGGGGATACCGTTTCTCTAGAAAGGTAATTCTTCTTTTTGAGAATGTCATTTTTTAATGTTTATTTTTTCAGGAAAGCATCATTGCCATGTGTATTTTTGGTTCCCCCTACTCTAAGGTTGCCAAGAACAAGGAGATCTTGGACACTCGCTACACTCTTCTTTTTGATGAGCCAGAAGATTTCCAGCTCCCATGGTATAATGTTGTTTGTTATTTCTCATGTTCTAATATTGTAACTTTCAGGATTTCAATTGGCCCGAAATCTCCCAAGTTGTTTGCGATGCTAGTGGAGAAGCTCACAAAGCCTGGTGGAACTGTTGTGGATCTAACAGTGGGAACCGGTGCTAGTATTCTTGCAGCTTTTCACACAGGGAGACATGGTTATGGAATCGACATCAACAAGGATCTGGTTTTAGCAGCCAGAGATGTCTTCAGGAAGGTCATTCCAAGTGTTACAGCAGCTGAAGGTGGTGGGGATGATCAAGTTGTTTCCATGATTACTCCTTTTGATGAGTGGAAGAGGGCCATGGAAACAGAAGCACAGGATTTGCCTTTGGCTAGCGACAACGATGGAGACCAGGATCCGCCTTCTCGAAACGACAAGGATGTTGTTACGGAGAAGTCCGTGGAGCACAACGACGAGTCATCAGATGAGTCAGCAGAAGAGAGATCATACGAGTCATCAGATGATGAGTGAGATTTGTTTTATCATTTCTTTGGTTTTAAACTTTAATATGTTTTCAGTATTGTTCTACCAGACTACGCTAATCAGATGGCAAAGAAAATGGTTGAAGAGTTCGAAGTTTACGACAGACAGATTTTGGAGAAACGTTCACGACACCGTAACAATGCATTCATTAACGACGAGGCACTGGCTGGTGGAAACGAGTCTTCATGATTGAGTTATGTTTTTATTGTAATTTTTATTTAGTTTGATGCGGTATTTATATAAAAATATAATTATAGTTATAAATATAAATATTAAAATAAAAACATAAATATAAATATAAAATATAAATATATATGTCAGATTAACCCCCAAATTTGTGAAACTTTGACACATTACCGTGCCGCCATGATTGCCCGCCCGCCGCACCAGAATATTCTTTATATGAAAAAGAATTCTGTACGGAATGGAATATTCCGGTATGACGGAAATCCGTACGCTCGGCAAACTGCGCTCGAGGAAATGTCAAACCCTGTGCAGTACTCGTGAGTTTTGTGAACATCTGTCAATATAATGTTACTTTCAGGTACATTAGTATTCAAGTATGCAGGTTTAAACTTTCTGTATACACTCTGTGTATCATATTGTGCGTGTGTGTATGTGTGTATACACACACATTTAACATTAAAGAGTCCTAAAGCGTTTACAGGAGGAGCTAGAGGAGATTGAGGTTCTTTCCTGCGGTTGAGACATCTGGGGAGGAGGAAGAAAACGTGGCACTCACTTGGAAACACGCAACACACCTGCGCTGAAAAAAGCTACATGCGCTAAATAATATCGCATTTATATATGTACGTCTATACGTGGGTGTATAATTATGGTATATATGCAAGTAATGCAGGTTGATCAGCTCTCTCATATCTCTCTCACACACACACCACACACCACGTACAAAAATCGTTTTGGATATGTATCACTATGTGCATGAATATGCATCTAACATGGCACGTTGGGTTTATGTATGCAAGATATTACACACACATCACACACCACACGATGAATGTGCCTTGTTTGTTCTTCCAGCCACAACAACTCTGAAGTGCACCCTTTTACATTGTTGAGAGAACCATGCATGCTTTCAATCCTACTCTAGTTTGCATTTGTACAATATCTCCTTCTTATAGCTAGACTGGGCTTCCAAATTCCCATGTTATCAAATGTTAAGGAAACTTATTGTCATGGCCTGCAACTTCGAAAGTAATGTCAAATCATCTTCTTACCATAATAGAATTATGTGAGGGATGATGCAAATCTCTCAAATGATATCCTTCACATGTAAAATACATGGCACTCATCCAGGAACCCAAAATTTGCATCACTATGCTTCATAATTTCTGGTAGAGATGTTCACTCATGACAATGGTATCTATATATAATTATTGAGCATGTTAGTATAAAGTTTCTCACAACCTCTTGTGACTTACTTTTGAAATGTAGCTGAAAAGAGAACAAGAATGTGCCCAGAATAATCACACTGAGAAATCTTAGTAACATATTTCACCTGCATTTAATAATATATTAGCACATTGGATTTTAAAGTCAAGTAAATTGAACCATGCCTAGACTGTCGGGTCTCAAGTAACAACCACACTTGAATATTGTGCCATGCAAGCAAACTGCCTTGTGTTGAAGACAAGCATGTTTGAAGATATGCCTTTTCCTACTCCTACAAAGTCTTGATATTGCCTGTAGTTGGAGGATAAGAGTGGTTAGGTTGTTACATGCCAACAAAGCACATCAACAACTAAGATACAATTCTTTCAAGCTGTAGTTCCCATAGAAAAAATATGTCCTCCATAACTCCATTGCTATCACCTTTGAGTTAACAACAACGATGCCATCTTTAATGTTACAAACTTTTAGAAGAACATGGTTTCACAAAATTGCTATTTGACATTAGTTTCAGCTTTCTGGAGGTAATAATCCAATTGCATTTTAGCATCGTCTTATCTTATAATGTTGTAAAGAAATACCTAACAATTGTGCAAGGTTAAATAAAATTCAAATTCAATAAATCTCAAACCAATAACATACCTAAGATGTGTTTTTGTTAATGTCATCTCCATTTTAATATTTTTGGTATTAGTTGCATTTAATTCTTTGAAATCTAACTCATAGCCATAACACCGAACTGATGTGTGTCATCACAAATATGACCTCTTCCAAACGCATGCAAGAGTGTAGACTGATGTGCTCCAAATCTTTTTGTACCAAGACACTTCAATAGTGTTGTAGAGCTCACACAAAATATCTAACGTCTCTAAACTCCAACCACTTCTTATGCTCCAGTCAAACAATATCCTTGTTACCTCTATTAGCAATTTGTAAATTTGAAAAGCTTTTTCGTCAATAAGGCCATCTACCACATAGGTTTGGTAACATTGTGTGAAATGTTGATGTTCTTGTGCTCACTAGAAACCCAGCCTTGTGAATGGATGGTCACCTTCTTCATGTAGGTGTTTTTGTTTCTTAGGATAGTGTCCATTCGCAACATTGCTGTATCTACCTCCCCTACTTCTTGGATTGATTGAAATATGTATTCATTAGAAACCTTCAAGACGTTTAAGCGCCACAAATGCATAATATTATATGCTAACTTGCAATAGGTTCAACCTATAAAACCAAGTAACCACATTGTCCTTGCACTTCAAAGGCCTTACCTGTAGACTTCGTGGAGACAATGCAAGCAACCTTGTCCTCGTACTCATGTGTTGCTTTACAATCTTCGTTTTTAAATGCATTATGCATTTATTGATGCCTCTAGTTTAAACATTGCATTATAACTTGTATATCTTCAAGACTTCATTCAAGTGTTAGCTCCATTGAATTTTCTAAGACTTTGTCATGATTCTATTGAGTTCTATCTTTAGTCATTGGGGTCAAGTATTTCCTACAACAATTATTTCCACATGCCAAAGCACAAAAAGTTATTGTGAGCAACTGTAAACGTGCAATTGGCTGCACACTTGATAGTTTTAAAAGCTCACATTGCACATGATGATTTGCAGTAATGACCACAGCAATAACACTCTCAATTAAAATATCTTTGTAAGAACTATGCATTCTATTGCATAATCTACTTCAGCTCCATCCACAAAAAGCTAAACCAATTCAGCAAATAGAAGATCTAAGAAGGGATCCAAGCTATTTGTCCCGGTCTCCACATGTGACTTTGGGATATACATTACAGAGAGTGTCATTCTTGATGATGTTGTCCCATGCAAACTTAGATTCAAGACTTTCGCATTCAATGCCCCACTGCTTCTTTGTTTGGTTCTTACAGATTGGAAACCATCTTAGTGAATTTGCAAAGCCAAGTTCCTTGGGTCGTCTCGTACAACCCTTCAACTAGCCTTGAATGTCGACGTGCAATGAGGGTAGTCGATTGTGTACATTCCATGGGCATCCGCATACACACCATTCATATAGCTATTCTTTGTAGGCCATTGTTGAATGAACTCTTCATAACTACTACATTTAATAGGGTGCTCAAATACTTGGTCAAGATCAAAGAAAGCTTGTTACTTCCTCCACTTGCTTCCTTCCCATATCTCAAAAATTATTGATGGTGGTTTGTACATAGCCCTGCCTCTTCAAGAATCCCTAGCCCTCCAAGGATCAAGGTCATCCCAGCAAATCAATTTTACCTTGGCCTATAGCTAAAGACGCAATGCAAGGGGTATGTAGAAGAAAGAAATAGACTTGTCAATAGCTGCTCCATAGAATGTGCACTCCTCCCTACATAAGCCACAACGATGCAGAGGAACCCTACATCGAGGGATTTGAAGCCTACCCACACAAGCAAATTTGTTGCCGATCACTAAAAATGTAAGTTGCTGCATCTTTGATTGAGGCAATAGAAATCATGCCTTACAACAGTCGGCATTTCAAGCTTGCTTAGCAACCAATCTAGAACTCAAGATGATAGTTTAACTTTTACAAAATGGCTAGTTAAAGAGGCACAAAACATTCTTGTAATACTCTGGTTCCAATCCCAAAAACTACCTGCAATAGCCTTGAACAATGCCTCTGACACATGACTAATATTGAATAGATTGCATAGCTGAAACAATGACCTCAACATCTTGGCTTCCAAGCTGGTGTTTGTAGACATATCTTGGCTTTCATTTGCAATGTGCTCATCTTCCATTGGAAGAAAGATCATAATCATCTTCATATCACTATTGCCTTTAGGAGAGCTCTTTGAAGTGCTGGCTAGATTCCTAAACACTTCACTTATTAGTCCCACGTCGCATCCATTTTGATCAACATTCTGGTCTAGGTAGTTAAAGTGGCATTTATCAACATCATCCTCTGTGGGTTGTGCTGCGACTCTAATCTTGAGGTGTATGAAGCATGCAAGTGCTTGTAGAAGCCAGACTTGCTCCAATTCCTATGAGAAGCATTGCATTTAGTAAATTCATAAATGAAGGAAGGAATGAATCCATTTCTTGGTGGTAAAGACTTGTGCAGCTCATGCCATCTCCAAGCACTTCTCCTCACTCTTTGGCCATTAACAAAATACTCTATACACTTTGACATCAAAATGTAGTGTTTTGGGAAAATTCTTAAACTTAAACATTTGCAATTTTGTGTTCTCTAATCAATAAAGAGCCTACATTCAAAGTTGTTGGCTATGAGATGTATGTATACACAATGCCGCGGGTTGTGGTAATCCGCTTCAAAATGTCTAAGTGCCAACAAGTTCTAAGTTCAAAACCGCCAATAAAATTTTGGGCCTTGCAAATCCCTAGTCAAGGTTTAGGTTACGTTCAGAGTCTTGTTTTTGAAGTGGCGATAGAACGAGCTTGGGTAGTGCAACTTGAACACCAATGACTCTTCAGAGCAACACCGTTGAGGAAGTCAAGGCTTTGCTAAAATCCAGGTTTGGTTCATCTAGGATTGGTTTCCACTCTTTGGCCCACAAGGATCTCATCAATGGTTTAGGCCTAGTTGAGATGAAATCTGGTGACTGGGTTTCTTTGGGCTTAAGCGAGGCATTACAGTGGCCATAGTGCATTTTGTAGAGTAGGGTTTGAAGGCTCTTCCACCCTCACTGAACTCTACTACCATGATAATGGCTATGCTTCCTAATGAGCCTAGAAACCACCTCTAGTGCATAGTTGCAAATGACATTGACAACCATAGAAGCCGTAGCACCAACAGTGACAAGAAGGTGGCATAGTGTTTCATTTGAAGCTCCATAGGTTGCAAAGAAAGCTTCAAAGGTTGTTACAACCAAGGAGACACACACCCAACTCAAAACCGAGTTCCCAAACTTCTGGGTCGCAAAGTTTAAGAGGCCCCAAGCTGGAAAGTTCCTCCTAAAGTGTGCAGAGATCATCAATAGATTGTATGAGGCTGAAAACTCAAATGGAAGCCGAGAAGGAAATAGGGAGGAAGCTGACAAGCTTGCGCCGATCAATTACCCATAAAAAGCAAGCTTTGGAACATGTAGGCGAGTTGGAGTGCAAGTATGAGTGGGTACTACCATCATTGATTTGTTAGCTTATAGGAAGAAGTTGAGGGCTATGGATATGGTCAACTTGCATGTAGCACAAATGCAAAAGCCCCATGTGTATTTATAAGTGAAGGTAAGTTTTTCTTTTAAGTTGGGATTTCTATTTTTTGTTAAATACTCTGCACTTGTTTTTGTAAACCAGGTTGGAAGTACATTTGTTGTTGAGTGTTTCAATACAGTTGGGCATTCGTATGCTATTCTACATGTTAGAGTTTGACTCTTGATGAGAGGATTAAGGATATTTGCTTGCCATTTTAGCAAGGAACTCCATTGATTGAGGAAGACAATTCACAGTGGGCTTCTCAAGTACAAGTGCAGGTAATATCAGAGCTTGTGTTATGTCATAGTTTTTACTATGACTCAACCCTTTACTTTGGACGTTGACTGTTGTTACCTATGTACTATGTTGATAAGCCTAGGTGTAGAAGAAACAGGCCCGCTTAGTGCACTTGGATATGTAGTGATGGTCGGCCGGGTGTCATTAGGTATTTACAAGAAACTCTGGGGCGAAGCTAGCACTTCCATCTAGAAAACTCTTACCTTGGTTATTCGTGTCCCGGTTGGATTAATGGCTAGTTCTGGTGAGTTCGGCATGTCAAATATGCTTAGAAATACCCCCAAGTTTGACAGGTTAGGGTTTAGGGGTCGATAGATAACTCACCAAGTGTCAGAGTTTAACCCAAAGGGCCAACACGTGGCAACACGTGGCTGCCAGGTGGCCATTGGCGTCATCACCCTGTGTGAGCAACGCTAAGTTTCCCAGAACAACCCCAACGACCCCTAGGGTTAGACTCTAATGCCCAAGTGGACAAGAGACTTAGGGTTTAGCCTAAGTCTCCCTAGAATGTCTGCCCCCAGAACCCTTGAGGGATAACCCTAGTTGACTTAGGGTCTTGCCCTAGAAGACCTAGACAGGCTCATGCCCTAACCCCATCAAGGAGACGTGTGTTCCACACATACCCCGTGACAGAGCTAAGGCATGTCACTTACCCCTTGAGGAATCACCCTCATCCGGGAGTACAACCCCTTTAGGGCGACAAGGGGTACCCTGAACCACGACTAACCCCTAAGGGTTTGAGTGGCCAAGTTTACCCTAGACCTAGGGCTAGTACTTAGTGAGGACACGAGTGTGCGCCGTAGGCGACACGAGTGTTCTGCTAAGCAAACTCCCTAAGGCTAGGTTTGGGATAACCCTAAGCACATGACCTTGCGAGTGCCTTACGAAAGGGCTTCTGCTAATGCTTAGGTTGTTCAACCCTGGATTCCAAGGAGAACACTCCCCTAGCCAAGTGTGCCAAAGCACACCTAGTTACGAGACCTAACCTCCCTGAGCGGATGCCCAAGGCTTAGCACCCTAGTGCAAGCACAAGCATGTTTGCTAAGTATCCAACCCCTTAGCGACAAGCCCATGACATAACCCCAAAGGGCGTGCCTCGGCGTTGTACCATGTGACGTTTAGCCCAGTGTCACATCCCCATGTGACACTGCCTTCCAAGATGTGGGCTATCATGCCATAGCCCTTAGATTCAAGAGTTGCACCAAGTACCACAAACGTGGTTCCTAAATGCCAACTCTAGAACCCCTCAATGAACCCTCAGGAACCAGGTAACGTGAACCTGTCAAACAAGATCCCACGCCCACAGTTGGACAAGGACACGGATGTGCCTTGCTTGGCCGTGAGTGCTACACCTAGCTTGACGTGGAGGAGGAGGCTGGAGACAAGCCTCAACCTCTGCCTCTTGGAACGTGCATCCCGACAAGACCTCCCAGGCATGGATTCGCCAACGTTAAGGGTAAGCTACCCCGAAGGTGGGACGTACCCCTGGCATCTGGAAGTTAGGGCGGCACAACAGAGGGTTGTACCTTAACGACACAAGCTGAAGCTTGCACCGGCAGAAGAGCAACGAACTCATTCATGAACCCAGGAGCTCTCCTACATATACTCTACCTTATTTATGTGACGGAGCCCCCCCCCCCTCTTTTGTGTAAGTGGGCTGGCACTGAATTCTAGCCCCTTAGAGAAAATGATTGTCCAAACCTTAACCCTAAACCTAACCCGGGGGGGGGTTTAGGGCGTGGGTTAGGGCAACCCTAGGGTTAGGTCAACCCTAGGGGTTCCTAACCCTACTTGACAAGCTAACTTTGCAAAACCAACCTGGACGTCAAAACGGGGGGGTTTTCTAAAGGAAGTGCTAGCTTCGCTAGAGTTTCTGCAAATACCTAAGACACCCGGCCGGACCATACTAATACCCAAGTGCACTAAGCGGGCCTGTTTCTTCTACATCTAGGGTCGTCACATAATCCAGTAGGTAACAACAGTCAACGTCCAAAGTAAAGAGGAGTCATAGTAAAAACTATGACACACTCCCCGCCTTTGAAAATGTCAACGTCCTCGTTGACGTCCAACTCCAAGACTAGATAATGTTAGAAAAAACTAACCAAAACTAACATATCACTCTATGCGGAGTCAGCCAAAAGTTCACATAATTTTATTACCCCCCTTGCATTACGCGAAACCAAGTACTTCAGAACCGTCGTTCACTGAGTCGTAAACCCAGCTGCCGGAGGCACCACCTGCGACATGAAGTCACCTGGAGACCTTTTGCACGTCTGCAAAGTCTGTCACCCGACGCACACAACACTGGTTAATTTCTTTACTTAACTAGAATTTATATTGGAGGCCTCTAGTTAGTGTTGTTGCCGGCCCCTTGGTTAACAAGAAATAAAGACTTGCTTTATTCCTTAATATTAAATGCTGTTGATGACCTCTGTCATCTACACAACAAGCACTTCTCAAATGCTTGACCAAACACCTTCGCTTTTCTTTGATTTTCCAATGGTCCCACATGTTACGATATTATAGCTTATATCTCTGCATCCCTCGGTGCTTCTCATTACCCCTTTTCATAAGGGTCTGCTACTATACCTATCTCTCATTAGTATATAGCTACGCAGACTAAGTATGAGACTTTTATCGGAATCAAGCTCTTTTCCGATAAGAGTACAATTCGTAAAACCCTGTTCTTGTAAACATGTCAATCTGGCCAGAGGCGATCACAGAGGCGCATGGCTGTACACATGTATACAACAAGGTCTTGCCAACTGCCATTCGTCTTTCACAACCAACTTTGTACTCTTTCATAACACCGACCAGTTCAGGGACCAGATAAGCTAACATACCTTTCTTACAAACCGATGTGGAAACCAGGAAATTCAACCCATCTCTAGTGCCTCAATCGACAATCTTTAGATAACATGTCTCTTAATTGTCATTGTACTCATTCCCAAAGAGCACATCGTACTAGATGCCGTTCAATATTCCTAACTCCTTATCGTACTAAGTTCAAAATACGAATTTTAAACTTAGTTTCACGATAAGAGTCTCCCTGAACTCGTAATACTGTACGCCTCCATAACATTATATTTATTTCCAACTCTTAAACTATTTCGTAAATGTTTCTCAACACTATACCGAAGTATAGCATTTCACTAATTGAAGCAACTAGTGTTTTTGATAAACATTTTTAAAACTAATCCTTATTCTATAAATAGTGCAATTTCGATATTGATACTCTCGAATGGATAATGATCGTTTTAACGTTCAAATCCTAAGCTTATCAACTAGTTGTTATACTAGTGGATATAAACTTACAATCATATCAATTTATCGAAATGCTACAACTACATTATAGATATGGTCTTAGTTTACATGAACCGAACTTCAATTTTGAGACGGAAATATAATGTTACGACAGTATTTCGAGGAACTTTGTTCAGAGACTAAGAGGAATCATGAACTAGTGTCTGGTTCATCTAATTGATTTAGTAAGATATAAACCTCCACATAAATGTTATCATAACACTGAAGTGTTAGATCAACTTCATGTTTTAGTCATACCTTATATTTCAATAGATCTCCCCAAACATGAATAAAATATCTAGTTCAGTACATTGAACTAAGATACATTATTCACTCTAGACACCTAGCAATCCAGAAAGTACACATTGCCCCTCAAGCAATGTATTGAGAAATGTCTCATTTCTCAACTAACTTGAAAACACGTTTCAAGTTATAACACTAAGGTAGTGCCTTACCAAAGTGTCAGACTCAAATCCACTTGAGTCTTTATATTATATGATTACGGCCACCTCATGTGATCATAACCAAGTTTGATATTGAGCGCTCCAAACTCAATATTGAAGAGATATCATACATACTTTGACAAGTCATTTATAACCAATCTTGAAAAGATTGTCACAAATTCTGCCAAAGTTTAAATATAAATATCTCAACAGATGAGGTGATAGGAAACCTCATATTCTCGAACCGGATATTGGACGAACCTTGAACTACAATCATCAAGAAGGGACACCATCTTCTTGAGCTAATCCCGCTACACAATATCATACTTTAAGAATATTGAACCAACTCAAGGAACACCATCAAACCTTGAGATAGAACTAACAACTAACCCAAGGAATACAATCAAACCTTGAGTCAAGAATAGTTCTATTTTTCAATATTCCGAAAGATTGAAGATACATACTTTATTTGTTCTTTAAGTGCCCACATTTGCGACCATGATGCAGAGTCAAGAAACCGTCTTTTGAATAATCGTATTCGACTCTAAAATAAAATTGATATTGAAAATCAATATCAACTTCAATTCTCATCGAACACCGACTCTCTGAGGAGGTACATGCACTTAAACCTCCAAAATGTATCCGACTACTTCTGACTCATTTAACCTCAACATAAGTTATAAACTTAGCAAGTTTCCTTACTTAGTCAATAAGCAAAGTGGAGAATCCCAAATCATGCTCTTTTAACCAAGGAATCACCCTTGTTCAAGAGCTTATCCCACATTGCAAACAACGTTACAGATTTCAAGATTAAAGAGTTAACAATGAAAATGCACAAGTGTGCGCCGAACGCCTTCACTATGCAAGTCCTTATTACTCAGTAAACTGAAAATGTAAACGTATGTTTCCAACATTTCTTTCTGATAGATCATGCCATCTATCCCAAAACGATATCGATAAGAAACGAAATCCTAAGCTATTATCCGAAGTCTCTCTCATGATCCCATATGAGACAACTTCATAATCAAGTTAGTCGAGCTAGCTAACTTGAATACAGAGTGCGCGCTTACAACTAACTAAGGTTTCAGTTATACTTTGTTCAAATCAAGGGACTTGAACTTAGTAAACTATTCCACCTAATGTTACTTGCAGCTAGCGTCATCAAAATATTGCACATCGGACAATACTTTGACTACATTGGATCTTAAAACTGCTTAACATATTTATCATATGTTAATATTTGACATTCATTGTATTATAAGTTCATCACCATAGTCTGCTTCTAGAGTTACACTCTCGGAAACATGCACTATAATAAGAGCTTATTTTACACTTTATGTCAAAATGTAGTGTTCATTCTTATGTTTGAATATGCCCCTTCTCCCGAAGTCAAAGATGCACTTCTGAACATAAGTCTTTCCCCGTTTGAACACTAGTTGGATCGATATTGAATCTTGACTAAGCCAAAACTCAATGGACAGTCGTTTCCAAATCATGTGTTATCCCAAATTCAAACACCTTAAAGAAAAAGAAAAATTTTCAATAATGTGTAGACTTAGATATCACAAGACCCACTCACAAGACTTAGTTTGTAAGCCAGAACAAACTAACATGCCATGTCTTGTGGAAGTATATGGTAAAGTAACCAGACCACAAGGTAAAATAACCTGGCATACAACTTGGAAGTTGCCTTCCAAGTGCTACCTTTACATTGGGTCCATAACCCACACCCACTTATGAAGTAGGTGTACTCTGAAGAGTTATAGATCTCAGGACCAACTCTCCACGCAGAATTCAGACATTAGCCGAAAGTGATAGAGTACTTCAAAATTTAGAACTAACTAAACCCTAAAATACACTACACTTTAGGTAGTCCTACTGACCGCAGAGAATAGGCTCCGATACCAATTGTCAGAGTTTTAACCCAAAGGGCCAACACGTGGCAACACGTGGCTGCCAGGTGGCCATTCGGCGTCATCACCCTGTGTGAGCAACGCTAAGTTTCCCAGAACAACCCCAACGACCCCTAGGGTTAGACTCTAATGCCCAAGTGGACAAGAGACTTAGGGTTTAGCCTAAGTCTCCCTAGAATGTCTGCCCCCAGAACCCTTGAGGGATAACCCTAGTTGACTTAGGGTCTTGCCCTAGAAGACCTAGACAGGCTCATGCCCTAACCCCCATCAAGGAGACGTGTGTTCCACACATACCCCGTGACAGAGCTAAGGCGTCACTTACCCCTTGAGGAATCACCCTCATCCGGGAGTACAACCCCTTTAGGGCGACGGGTACCCTGAACCACGACTAACCCCTAAGGGTTTGAGTGGCCAAGTTACCCTAGACCTAGGGCTAGTACTTAGTGAGGACACGAGTGTGCGCCGTAGGCGGACACGAGTGTTCTGCTAAGCAAACTCCCTAAGGCTAGGTTTGGATAACCCTAAGCACATGACCTTGCGAGTGCCTCACGAAAGGGCTCTGCTAACATGCTTAGGTTGTTCAACCCTGAATTCCAAGGAGAACACTCCCCTAGCCAAGTGTGCCAAAGCACACCTAGTTATGAGACCTAACCTCCCTTGAGCGGATGCCCAAGGCTTAGCACCCTAGTGCAAGCACAAGCATGTCTATTTGCTAAGTATCCAACCCCTTGGCGACAAGCCCATGACATAACCCCAAAGGGCGTGCCTCGGCGTTGTACCATGTGACGTTTAGCCCAGTGTCACATCCATGTGACACTGCCTTCCAGATGTGGGCTATCATGCCATAGCCCTTAGATTCAAGAGTTGCACCAAGTACCACAAACGTGGTTCCTAAATGCCAACTCTAGAACCCCTCAATGAACCCTCAGAACCAGGTAACGTGAACCTGTCAAACAAGATCCCACGCCCACAGTTGGACAAGGACACGGATGTGCCTTGCTTGGCCGTGAGTGCTACACCTAGCTTGACGTGGAGGAGGAGGCTGGAGACAAGCCTCAACCTCTGCCTCTTGGAACGTGCATTCCGACAAGACCTCCCAGGCATGGATTCGCCAACGTTAAGGGTAAGCTACCCCGAAGGTGGGACGTACCCCTGGCATCTGGAAGTTAGGGCGGCACAACAGAGGGTTGTACCTTAACGACACAAGCTAAAGCTTGCACCGGCAGAAGAGCAACGAACTCATTCATGAACCCAGGAGCTCTCCTACATATACTCTACCTTATTTATGTGACGGAGCCCCCCCCCCCTTTCCTATATGAGTAAGTGGGCTGGCACTGAAATGCTAGCCCTTAGAGAAAATGAGTTGTCCAAACCTAACCCTAAACCTAACCCCTGGGGGGGTTTAGGACGTGGGGTTAGGGCAACCCTAGGGTTAGGTCAACCCTAGGGGTGTCCCTAACCCTTATTTTGACAAGCTATACTTTGCGAAAACCCCTAACCTGGAACGTCAAAACGGGGGAGAGTTTTCTAAATGGAAGTGCTAGCTTCGCCTAGAGTTTCTTGCAAATACCTAACGACACCCGGCCGGACCATCACTAGATACCCAAGTGCACTATGCGGGCCTATTTCTTCTACATCTAGGGTTCGTCACATAATCCAGTAGGTAACAATAGTCTACATCCAAAGTAAAAGAGGAGTCATAGTAAAAACTATGACACCAAGTATGTTCCCTCTGGGAATGAGATTTCAGTGCTAGCCCACTTATGTAAATAGGAAAACAGGGGGGGCCTCTGTCACATAAATAAAGTAGTATATAGGAGTGAGGGTTCCTGGGTTCATGACTGAGCTCGTTACTCTTCTCCTGGTGCAAGCTCTAGCTTGTGTCATCAAGGCACAACCCTCTGTTGTGCCGCCCTAACTTCCAGATGCCAGGGGTACGTCCCACCTTCGGGGTAGCTTACCCTTAACATTGGTGAATCCATGCCTGGGAGGTCTTGTCGGAATGTACGTTCCAAGAGGCAAAGGTTGAGGCTTGTCTCCAGCCTCCTCCTCCACGTCAAGCTAGGTGTAGCACTCACGGCCAAGCAAGGCACATCCGTGTCCTTGTCCAACTGTGGGCGTGGGATCTTGTTTGACAGGTTCACGTTACCTGGTTCCTGAGGGTTCATTAAGGGGTTCTAGAATTGGTATTTAGGAGCCACGTTTGTGGTACTTGGTGCAACTCTTGAATCTAAGGGCTATGGCATGATAGCCCACATCATGGAAGGCAGTGTCACATGGAGATGTGACACTGGGCTAGACGTCACACGATACAAAGCCTAAGGCATGCCCTTTGGGGTTGTGTCATGGGTTTATCGCCAAGGGGTTGGATACTCTAGCCAACATGCATGCTTGTGCTTGCACTAGGGTGCTAAGCCTTGGGCATCCGCTCAAGGAGGTTAGGTCTTATAACTAGGTGTGCTTTGCACACTTGGCTAGGGGAGTGTTCTCCTTGGAATTTAAGGGTTGAACAACCTAAACATGTTAGCAGGAGCCCTTTCGTGAGGCACTCGCAAAGTCATGTGCTTAAGGTTATCCCAAACCTAGCATTAAGGAGTTTGCTTAGCAGAACACTCGTGTTTGCCTACAGCACACACTCGTTTCCTCACTAAGTATTAGCCCTAGGTCTAGGGTATGACTTGGCCACTCAAACCCTTAAGGGTTAGTCATGGTTTAGGTACCCCTTGTCGCCCTAAAGGGTTGTAATCCCGGATGAGGGTGATTCCTCAAGGGGTAAGTGACGATGCCTTAGCTCTATCACGAGGGTATGTGTGGAACACACGTCTCCTTGATGGGGGTTAGGGCATGAGCCTGTCTAGGTCTTTTAGGGCAAGACCCTAAGTCAACTAGGGTTCTCCCTCAAGGGTTTTGGGGGTAGACATTCTAGGGAGACTTAGGCTAAACCCTAAAGTCTCCTGTCCACTTGGGCATTAAAGTCTAACCCTAGGGTCGTTGGGGTTGTTCTGGGAAACTTAGCGTTGCTCACACAGGGTGATGACGCCGAATGGCCACCTGGCAGCCACGTGTTGCCACGTGTTGGTCCTTTGGGTTAAAAACTGACATGTTATGTTTTTTTGAATTTGACTTGTTTGTTTCTTAAGTGTTGCACTAGGATATGTAATGAAGATGATGATCTAGATTTCATTCATAAGAATGACAACCCTCCACCTTTGGATGCTACACAACTTGTTAAATGGCCGAAAACAATAGCAATGGTGGAGGTTAGCTTTCTTTAATTATGAGCATCTTTTTTGCCTTTGTGAGTTTGAATTTGGTTATGTTTCATTGTAGAACCTACAAAGCATGTATAAGTCTCCATCAACAGTGGCAATGATCCAGTGGAACAATTGGTTGGTAAAGTTCAAGTTGTAGTGTCCGAGTGTGAAGAGGTGAGCCTTCGATTTTACTTATGTAATCCTAATTTGTTTTTATATGTTTTTTGGTGTTTGTAAGAAGCTAGTGCAAGCAATAACAACGATGATAAGAGCCCAAACCACCTTGATGTTGCTAAAAAATTTGAAAATCAACAAAAGTTATGGATAGCACTAATGTTGGTCCCACTTAGTAGTTAGCCATCATAGATGAGGGCCCTAAAGACTAGCCTATGGAAGATGCTCCACATGTGGATGAATGCTAGACTACAAATCCTATCACTCAAGTAATCAACATCTTGCAAGGTAATTTGAATTGTATTATGATAATCTTTTTTTCCCATGTAGAAGAAGGCTGAGAAGACCAAGGAGGGGATTCTTGACACAACTAAATGTTCAAGTCATTGATGAAGCAGTAGACACGAAGATGAGTACTAGGTATAAGTTCTTGTACATACATTGCATGGTTTTAACTCATTTTATGTTTTGCAGTTGACTGAGAATGGGAGGACATAATGAAGGAACTTGAGGTCTAACAACTAAAGGTCATAGCAAGCATTCTCTTGGAGCAACTAGTTGGAAACATCGGCTTAATTGTTATGAAGTCTTTCACTACTGCTCATAATAGGCAAGCTCGATCAAAGGTGTTTGTAGTTGCACCATCTATGAGATGGTTGAAGGCTGTTCAACATGTTATCCAATGGGCGATTTGCTCAAAATTCATAAGCAAGCTTGGGAAGATAAAAAGTTTAACAAATCGCCAATTACTCTAGCAAATCCATACTAGTAGTAGTCGGCTTATAAAAGACAGTCAATAACACTAGTTTTATAGCTTTGTAAAACCATTACATACTCTAATTAGTATTAAATGCTACATTGCAATAACATTATATAATTCACCCTATATCCACTTGTGAACTTTCTACATTGGGGAGCCATTTTAAAAGCTATTGCACAAATACATTATGATAATCATTCATATAATTTGCATATTTCTTATATGTAAAGCCAATGTGAAAGTGACTTGGCTGCCTAGAGACTTTCTAGTTCTGATAGTCAATACCAAAATACACTCTAAAAACAACTAAAATACACTTAAACCCCCCTTCAAGAACCATGATAAATGTTACAATGCAATAGTAGATTTGTAATTGGAAAATCTCCATACAAACAAGTCACTTTCAGAGTGGCTTTTTCATCAAAAGCCATAGTGTTTGGCTCCTTGTGCCTAGAAATGAAAAAAAATGACCATAGAATGAAATCAAGGGTTCGCAATAAATAAGAGAAAAGGGTACATGTTCAGGAACACTGAAGTGATGTGTTATTCTTCATTGTTGTAGAAATTGCTAAGGAGAGATGTTCTTTTGGACCAACCAAGAAATCAATAATATATAACTAAAATGAGGGTTCTTTGTTGAGTTTTAAAGTTTAAAATTATTATTGTGTTGTCCTCATATGGTACACAATACAAGTATTAGAACTACATCTACTATTATATGATATTGCAACACTATATATACCTTCATAGAAAATGTTTTTCATACATTATGTATTTATAGTATATAAGTATGTGTGCAACTAGCAATTATAATATATATTATGTCTTATATATTGTTTTACACTATTATTATGCATATCCTATATATGTTTGTATTTAGTATAAGTTTGCTCCCATTACACTCAAATCCAGGTTATAAGTTTTGTTTAGGTATTTTTAGTATTGCAGCCTTTTATAATAACTAGGATCAACTATTCAATCTCTTATCATATTTATATTTTTAATTTTAAAATTTTAGTTTTTAAAGCATAAGAGCAAGAATATTGTCTCTAAGAACTTTGGTCGTATTCACTTCAACCCGATTTATATCTTGTTGGGTATGGCTCGCATTCAGTACGTTAAGTTATCTGTGTTCATAAGAATGGAACAAGTGTAAGTAACTCCCCTATATTCAATTGCACTAGTTGTTACAATATAATAGCCACAATACAATCTCCAAGTGGCAATGCTAACATGGATTCTACAAATTGCTTATTTGCTTCATTGGGTATGAATTTTATGGATCTGGTCTGCTACTTTCTGTACTGTAGCTTTCTCTTTTTTTCCCAATTCTTGCGTATTAGTTCTTTTTACTTGCCTCCATTCAGACTCACTTAGCATGTGTCACTGTATATGTTTCTATCGAAGGTAACTTCGTATTTTCTTTCCACTTGTGTTCGTGATTCTGTTCCTCTTGATCATCTTCTTGTTTACACTTCAACCCTCTGTGTTGATGGTTCTAGTGGTGGTACTCTTAAGTTATATTTGTGATTTGGACATTCAGATGAATAGTATCTCATTTCTTCAGATGTGTAATATAAGATGTTATTAAGTCTATTACATTCAGTGGAATAATGTCTTTTTTCCCCACATATGGAACATATCACATTAGGATTCTCACCATGTTGCATTGGTGGAGGTAGTAACAAGGGTGGTCTTGCTTGCATTGGTGTTGGTAATAAGGGTTGTTCTCCCCATGGTACCTCCTCGTTGTTGTTTTGATGGTAATACAGTCCTGATTCGCAAGGGTATCTTCTTCCATTTTCGTTACTTCAATCCCCATTATACAGCAGGTAACACTCCATGTTGTGTCCCATTTGGGTGGTGGGTAGCCTTCAATGCGCCTAATCATTGGCTATGGTTTGTATCATGTACTTTAGCACTGTCTTGCTTCATGTCCTACTTCTAAAGTACTTTATCCTTCATTCTTGCATGTTGTGCATAATATTATTTTGGGTTTTGCTCGTACCTCAGTCTCCCTTTATGTGGCCTTCGTGGCTTGCATTATATCGTGGTGGTATCAACATTTCAATTTCCACCTCCTTTATAGCCTCTCTCAAATCATGTGGTCTTGCCAACCGTACTTGGAACTACAAACTCTTGCTTCCATTGACATACCACTTGTTAATTTGTCATAATATCACCCATTTCACAGTGATTGTATATTCTTCAAAATCTATGTATGTAATCCTCCACTACTTCTATAGGTCCTTATCATAATTCCTGCAATTAAACTATCAGATCTCACTTGTGATACTTCCAAACATAGTAAGTCCTAAATAAGATGAACAGTGTTTTGTAGTTATCATTTATGATAACATTCTCATAATACCAATCACTGGCATCTCCTTTAAGTGTAAACAAAAATATTCAAAGTTTCTTGTGCTCATTCATAACTTTATTGGCCTCACACACCTTCTCAAACTGCTATATATGTTGATTCCTATCCTCATGCTCCAAGCAAAAGGGAGAAGGTACTACTTTCCCCATAATTGTTAGTGTCTTCATCGTCTTAGGTTCCTCAATAGTTAATAAATCCCAATAATGTCATGCTAGTACATGTAACTCTTTGTGTTCGTCCTTTCTCTTCATCTGGCTCATCGTGCTCTAGTTGTCATTGCACTACCTCTCATACTTCTAACTGCTCCTTACACCTATGTTCCTCTCGTTCCTCCGATTTCTTTAGGTCTTTATTATGGCTTATTGTCATAAGTATCGCTCCTCACATTCTCGTTGTTGTCGCTGTCTATCTCCTCGTATCATTGACATTTTATAAGAATACATCAATAATCATCCATTCACCTAGTATTAGAAGTGGCAGATCCATTCTCATGAGGCCTTTGCTTAGCATTCTTTTGTATCTATGATATTTGAGTTGATTGGATTAAGTACTTGCTTTGAAGTTTGATTAGGCCTTGAATTTCTTCTTTTCTCTAGCACTTCATTAGGTATTGGCCTACCCATACTGGCACATTCCTATACACACTTCGTTAGTTACCTGCTAATATGACCATCCCTCATCGTGATAATGTTAAGCTAAAATTTTCTTAAGCCTAGAAACGTAACTGTAGTCACCATTGTCAACTTGTGATAAGGGTTTAAATGAAATAAGGTAAATATGTAATAAGATAAAAATCAGATTTCAAAAGGTCAGAATAAAGTAAGAATGGTAACGTACGTAGTAGTAGTAGTATTACATATTCCATTGCAATTGCAAAAAGAGAAAGTATAATAGGAAGCAATAAAACAAAGTGAGAATAAAATGAGAGTTTATATTATTTCCACACAAGGCACATGGTATACTCAAGATCCCTTTGTAATACTATTTTAGTTTATTTATATCCGTACTCCTGGTTTAATACTAGTAGTTATCATAACTTCTTATCAGCCTTATCCGATTAGTTACATAACTTCTTCGTTGGCATTATGATAATTTCTATGTAAGTCATATTCCATTGGACCTTACTTATGCATATTCCATCTAAAATTTCATATTATAGTGATAATACTGTATTCTTGTATAACTCTCGTATTTTCACAATATATATTATTTTTAGTATTTTTCTTATTATATATGCCTCAATGAAAGAAACACAACTACAAATGCCTACATGACTATAACACTAATTATCACCCCTCCATGGTCACCACAAGGGCAAAAATCTCAAACATAAATCATTAGTAACTGGATCACTGCCTCCCAACACAAAATGCTAAAAATACACATACAATGGTAGGATGGCTAAACCTGGAAAATGTTAAATTCACCCAGCAATAAACAAACTACTACTACGGCTTCCAACGTAGTAAGGAGACACAACTTTAACACGTAATTGTCACATCAAATATGAATAAGATCATTCATATTATTAATATAAATATAAAAATACAATAGTCGATTAGCTTGTTGTATATTATAAATTCTTCTTAGGCTTTTTTTACATAGAGAGGGAGATGACAAAAACTAGGCAAGATGTCCTGAATATACTATTGTCAAGACATAGTAATCAAATTTGTCAATGTCTAGAAAGTTTAAACTCCGTATTTGATCATTTACCTAGCCACCTTATCGTTTTGTATACATGTGAGTGAGCCTGGACGGATGCTTTCTAAGTCTTTATTGCCTTCGAAATAAGCTGTAAATTGTATGTACCATGCGGCACTATACTATGGAAGGGAATAATAAGAATAACTATTAATATATTAATTTAAAAAAATCATCTCTCTCTCTCTCTCTCTCTCTCTCTTCTCTCTCTCTCTCTCTCTCTCTCTCTCTTCTCTCTATAATATATATATGTACAAACATAATTTTTATTCAACAGGTATGCGTAGTTGGGCTTTCAACTCTTACAACACGTGACATTGTTGTGACATTCTTGACAATTTGTAGGTTAATAACTAAAATATCACATACTATCCTACGTATACACGCACTGCGATAGCCCACGTATAAAAGGCATGTGTGGTTATAACATATTATAAAATAGCTCATAATGCAGAGCAACATGATCACATACACACTGCTTCTCCTTCTACTCACGCCCCATGCATTCTTCTATACAGGTTTTATTAAATATTATATGTAGTAGTACAATATTTATTCATAAATCATAGTAAATTATTAGCTTTCGTTGCAAGAGTTTCTTTGACGTCTGGCTTTTGAGCTTATCATGTACTGAGTTTACATAAGATAGATAAAGTACTGTAAATTTGAATCTTAGTATATTAATACACTTCAGTATTTGATATGCTAATCCAAGTTTAAACTATGTTAATACTTAGATGCTATAGTGTTAACTATGGTAGAGTGGGAAACAACTTACCGTCGCCATCCGGGCAGTAGAGCTTATCAGATCCCTTCCTGCAAATGTCGACAGGGTAAAGATCTTCGATGCAGACCAGGGGGTACTTAGGGCATTCTCAAACTCTGGCTTTAGAATGACGGTTGCAGTTTCCAATGAACAAGTTCCACCCTTTGCAAGGGCTGCTAACTGGTTGGATCCAAATGTGAAACCATGAGTGCACAATGAAGTTCAATAATCTGGGAACATCAAGGTGACAACTGCTTTAGCATATAGTGTTCCCAGGGGTTCGTTTAAAACTAATATATATACAGATATACATACATACATACTCATTATCTGCATACGATCGATCGTTCAAAACTTATAGTGAATTTTTTTACAATACCTTCTTATAGGGGAATTTTAATAAATTAAGCAAGTGTACACACCATAGTGAAACTCCCTGGGCTACCGTACTTATTTCTTTTCAACATGTTTTTCTTATGTAAATACATAAATTAAATAATTTATATATAAAATTTATATAATATGGCTATATAGATTAAATGAATATATACATAAATATAAGATTTTGAAACACCAATAATATCCATTCTTTCTCATTTTATAACATTTATAATACATCTTTATTCATTTAATAAAACGACTTAAATATTTGACTTATATACACAATAAAATCCTTTTCTATACCTCACTTATTCTAAGCATTAATTATCTCCTCATTTTATAATATTACATATACATCTTTATTCGTTATAAAATAACTCAAGTATTTTACCTACGTACATAAGAAAATATTTCCCTGGAGTCTATTTTATGTGAACACACACGCACAAAGGCCGGTTTAAATCATGCAAAGTAACACAGATAATTCCTGTGCGTGCGTGTGTGTGTGATACATAACATCAACCAGCCATAATAGATGCATATTTATGCACATAGTGATATATATCCCAAAAAGATTTTGCATGTGTGTGTGTGTGTGTGTGTGAGAGAGAGAGAGAGAGAGAGAGAGCTGACCAATCTGCATTACTTGCATATACACATGTACACATATACACGTATATGATATATTTAGCCGTGTGTAACTTTCAAGCGCAGGTGTTGATGCGTATTTCCAAGTGAGTGCCATGTTCTTCTTCCTCTCCCCAGATATCTCAACCGCAGGAATAGCAACCTCGATCTCCTCTAGCTCCTCCTGTTATGAGTCTTTAATATTAAATGTGCGTGTGTGTACATACATACATGAAACTGTATACCTGAAATACTTGAAATATTATACTAATGTTATAATTATATTGACAGATGTTCACAAGTTTATTCACTCACGAGTACATGACACACACGCACGCACACGCGCACACACACGTGAGAGAGAGAGAGAGAGATTACCTTGGACAGTTTAACGGAAAGTGCATTGACATTCTCAAGAAGATTCTTGAACTGTGTAGTTCCAGGATTGGAACAACATCCTTTCCTTGGTGGTGAAGCCACGCTAGTGCAAGCTGACCTGGAGTGCAGTTTTTCTTTGTTGAAATATCACATAATTTCTTATAAAACTCCATATTTTTATCAATATGCTCTGGCATCAACCTTGGATCATTCCCAACCTTCACAAAACAATAGTAACACATAATATAGCTAAACAAACCTCATCAAAGATTATGTATTATTAAGATATGTTAACCACACTAACCTTGCGGAAATCATCATTTGGAAGCCCTTCCATTATTGCCTTCCCCATGGAGAGAAAACCTCGACCAAGGGACTATACGACACAATACCAATCCCCAATTCCCTGAACAAGCAATATTTATAAATAGAGAGAGAGAGAAATAATTATACTATTCCCGTATGCTTTCTTACAAATATGCAGGTCCTGTGTATAGATGCACATGTACATGTACATACACACATACTAACCTGCAAGTAGGAACCACGTCCTCTTCAATATCTCTAGTCCACAGTGACCATTCAAGTTGCACGGCAGTAATAGGATGAACAGCATGTGCTCGTCGAATATCCAAAGAAGATACCTCGGAGAGTCCAAGATACTTCACTTTCCCCTCTTCCACCAGCTTCTTCATCTCACCCACCTGTAATATGTGTGTATATACACAGAGTTTCCATGTGTGTGTGTTATACCGTGATCTCTATTGGAACTTTAAGATCTGGACGGTGCTGGTAATAGAGATCAATGCAGTCAATGCCAAGTCTCGAAAGGCTTCCCTCACAACACTCTCGTACATATGCAGGATCCCTCTAAACCCCTGGCTGGATATCCCAAACTTGGTTGCTATTTGCACCTTGTCTCTGATCCCAGCTATTGCCTTTCAAAATGAAGTTTCATGTATTTATATGTATATTAATATATACATGTAAATTCATATATTTTTATAAGTTTATTTAAACATACACAATATACATACCTTGCCGACCAGAATTTCATTGGTATGAGGACCATAAGCATCGGCAGTGTCAAGGAATGTAATGCCAAGAGCAACAGCCTTATGAATGAGATTAATCATCTCACCCTCAGGCTTGGGAGCGCCATAGAATGCAGACATACCCATGCAGCCAAGGCCTTGTTGGGATACTTCCATTCCCTGAGATCCCAATTTCACTCTTGGGATCTCCATAGCTCAAAATACTTTAAGCCTAGAATTAAAATCATCTAATACATATAGTATATACTTCGAATATTCTCATAAATTACATCAATAGTATATACTTCGAATATTCTCATAAATTATTTTATTTAATGTCAACTGATTAATTTACAGTACCCAGGATAAAACTCCCGTTGGTAGGAACCTTTGTTAGAGTAATAATAAATACGATCCATTGTCAATTTGGATGGTTCCTGTTCGCGTTATATAGAAAGAGAACCATCTGGATTTAGCAGTCCCCCAGTACTTCTCAATTTGTTCACCGCTTGTCTGATTCTCGTTAAAACAAGGCGAATATATATGTGGTTACGGGATTGGAGGGGCGTTTAGGAGTCCCATTATTCCCATTAATCTTCCTAGTCAATCTGGTGCTATAATTCCTTGCATTGTCCTTGTTAGCTCCATCTCCTCCATTGTTAGGCCAACCTGGTTTACTTCTTACCTTTTGTTCTCTCTCCATGAGAAGTAGGAGTGAAGATTTATCATAAAAGTTGAATCTGTGTTACTCGAGAACTGTCATAAGCAAGCCAGTAAGTTGACACTTAAATATTGTAAGTATTTATATATACCTGGAAGTTAGCACTAAACGATCCTGTTGATGGTGGATACGAGTCTTTAATAACACTATTAAAGGGAATTTACATTTTATATGGATATGTAGTACGGGAGTGCACTTGAAGTGTTTTTTTTTAAATTTATATGTATCAAAATTTTAAATTATAATTAAGATAAGTAAGACATTAAGTTAAGAAAACTTCATAATTTAGTTTTTACTTAAAAAAACATTAACATAAAATCGTAAGATAGTAAAATCAATATATATGTATAATTTTAAATTTATCTAGTTTCTCAATACTTTATAAAAACATATGTAACCTAGTTCCCAAGGCAAATGACGGGTGGTCAAATCCAGGGAGTGACTTTTCAGTTGAACGTAATGGTTGATCATGCATGTGGACATATGAGCTGATAATGGTCATGATCATGCATGTGGAAATATGAACTGTTGCTGAGAGCCAAAGTAGTTGTCAACAGAGGTATAAAATGAATCCAACTGATTGACAAGCGGGTTGTTAATTAGGTTCACCTATTACATCTGCAATGCAATTTGCATGTAGACATTCTATTTCCTCAAAGAAGCTCCTATACTAAGTTCTTGTCTTTTGTCATGGACTCCTAACCTGCGGCATCAGGTGTTGTTGTTGAGGAGTTTGAGCCTATCCATGTGACATGAAAGATACTTCTATAGGATCTCCTTCAACATAATCAACACTTTGAGTATCCGTGGTTTGATATGTGCAATTCGACCAGTGACTAGCACAAGTGATGTTTTAATCTACCGAAAGAGGTAAAAGTTTAAACTCTCATTTGGAATTCTTGTAAATTTGCACAATCTCATTAAACGAACTCATCCAAGAAGGTAAACAAGATTCTTTGTTAATTTTTGTTATAGCCATCACCTCAACACCTGAGTCCAACTCTTAATTATAATGAGTCTGCTAATATCTTTAACAAGGTCAAGGCTAGTAAACTTCCAAAACACTGACCATACAATTGTTCCATTGATTTGTAGAAGGTTTTAACCCTCTTAGGGTCCAATTTATGAGCTTTCTCCAATAGAACTTGAGATTTACTAGCATACATTAAGGAGAATCTTTCCACTAAATTCATTCAACATTCAAAGTCTTCAACTAGTTCTTTATTAAAAAGAAGAATGGTTCATTATGCAAGTTGTAACTAAAATGGGCATGGCTATAGTCCCATTTCCTAATAATTAGCAATTTTAGCTATTTAATTAGCATTTTCTAATATTAAAGGAATATTCTTTAGAATATATGTTTGAAAAGAGAATATTCTTTAGAATATTCTATTTTGTATTCTACCCTTTAATAAATTATAGCATTCATTGAACAAAAATTAATAACATTATAAAAGTAGAATGTATTAAATTATATAATATATTGCCTAATATAACAATTAAGGAAGAGCATAAGAGGTACATTATATAAATATTGATGTTGTTATTAAAATATTAATATTTAAATATAACATTATTAATTAAAAATTTGTAGTAGTAATAATATATATATAAAATCCTATAATAATATAGTCAATCTTCCATATCATTTTTTAAATTTATATAGTTAAGTATACAATTTGGTACTATTATTAAAGAGTTTATAATAATTATGAATATTAAATATATGATATTTTATAATTTTGTAATTGCTTTAAGCTTCAGAAAACATACATTCCCTTGCAGTTTTGTTAATCGTGACTTTATCAACGCTTCTTGACATCCACCCATATCGAATGGATTTAACATTTATAAAACATGCTGGGTCTTTTTGATTGGGAGACCATGTTTTCTCTAGGCATCCATTATATCTTTCGCTCTCCTTCTCGTGTCGCCTTTTTTGTGGTTTGAACCATGCAACCTTAACAATACTATTTTTTGTGATTACTTCAGGTGTGTCGATAATTTGACCCATCCAAATAGGCTGATTATATGACGCATCTGGAGTAATGAGAACCATCATTAGTTTTTGAAGATCCTTGCAGCAATCAAAGTATGCTTTAGGTTTTTGGTTCCTTTGTCCAACAAAGTGTGGGGTTTGCACTTCCACATCACTACTGGCTTCTATGTCGTCTGTGCTCAGTGATGTCATTTCAATCTCCTCTCGCCACCTTGTTTTAGGCCAGAAAGGGTGTTGCAATTCTGTACTTGTGACAGTAGGCCCTTCCAACTCTCGAACAACAGTCTCCCAATAGTTGACCACATGCTTATATAGTTCTGAGTAACCAGTTGCCTTATCAGAATTCTTTGGCATCGATTTTTGAACCCATGCCACATATTTTTTGATGCCATCAATAATAACCTCTTGTTCCTTGAGCTGGGCACTCAATGGAATAGGGTCTGGTTGTCCTTCTGGGAGAAGTGGCTTTCCATCCTCTCCACTTTTGAAGAGCATTAAGCCCTCTTTCGGTAACCACTCCTGCTCTGATGGCCGTAACTTGTACTGCATAATAGGTATACCATCTCGTATGGAGAAAAAGAATTGTAGCGGCACAAGGTGACCAACTAAAGAATCACTCCCTTCTTTTATATACTCCTTGAGAAATTTTTTGAAGTCTGGCACCTCAGTCACAAGCAAAGCACAACTTTTTTTGGAGATGCAATTTTCAAAAAGATTCATCATATGCGGTAAGGTAAGTGCACTTGTCCTTTTTGTAGAGTTGGAGACCTTGCTGAAGAACGCATCAATATCTTCATGAGTGTGACCAACCATAAGGAAACTGAGCGTGATTGTTTCAAACACACCTTTGGCAACAAGCATTGACAAGTATGCTAGCACATATCTAGAAAATAAAAGTAAGTATGAGCTTGAGAAACCCTTAAGTAAAATGATTTACCTATTTTTGTTCTCGCCTGCACAATTATCCATCTGTAAAAGCAAATGACGAGGAAGCTTATTTGATGTTGAGGACACATGTACACTATTTGAGCTAGATCCCTCCACTGAACCTGAACTCTCAACAGGGCCATCTGTTTTTTGTGCAGGTTGCTGACAATGCCTCTCATATTCCCAAGTAGCCTCAAGTGCAGACGTGTTCATGAGAGCATTATGTAAAGGTTGAAGGTGTTGTTTCTTCACTTTGAGATCACTGATAGGACTTGTCTGTGAGTGGGCTTCAAGGTTTCTGAAACACATGGCTAACGACCCAATAGTGAAATTGGAGTCGCTAGACCAATGTGGAAGTGAAAAGTGTCCATATGACTCACAACCGTGTCCATGTGTTAGCACACCTGTCAAAGAAATCGGAAGTTTCATGACATTTCCAAGGCACTTTGGTGTTGCAAAGAGCTTTGGAATGCTGGTCTTTGAATGATCCATCTTGTCATGGATCAAGCACAGGTACTCTGATGGGCGTGACACAGAAAGCATGCGGTGTGCATAGTACTGAGACCGGCAAGTTTGTTGTGCAATCATGTGGGCCTCCATCTTCCTTTGAATGGTAGTGATCTCCACCAAGGTTTTTGCACAAGCCTCTGCAGCCTTCAATGATGTACAAGTGTCACACTTAGAAAAGCTAGAGTGTTTTGCAATCTCCACATCCTTAAAATGAGTATTCCATATGTTGTTGAAGGTACCAGTGCAGATTGCTTGGAGCCCCATCAAACTGAGGCACTTGTTCACATGTTCACACAGTTTCAATTGAGTGTAGATTGAAGGTAAAACCTTGAGATTTTCCCTGACCCCTGCATTTGTGGTTCGGCATTTGTGAGGCATCCTGTCTGCATTTGCTTCCACAAAAGCCTTGAGTATCTCTATGGCTGCCATGATGTGAGAGCGGGTTTTGACCAAGCCAGTGTTCCCATGAACTGAGGTTCGCGCTCCATCTAGCCACTCATCCCTCCGACGGTAGAACGTGGTCTTTGGGATCCCGTATATACTGTACCAAGCTTTGAAGCAGATGGCCACCTTATTAAATACCATGGATGTACTCTGATAACCTGTGTCCGAGGCCATTCCATCAATACACCCAGTTAGTGCAGCATATACAAACTCATGCCTTTGCTTTTGGGTGAGCATACGAAAGACATGTCTACATTGGGTAATTTCATTCCGGTCTGCCATCTGACAACACTTCTTCTTGCAACAGTCAATCGTGGAAATGCTCGTAACACTTTCGGAAGATGTAGGATCCATCTTTACCCTCTTGCTGAAACTTGCAGGGGAAGATCTACAACCCATGAATCGCCTTTTTCTTACAATAGGACCAATGCAAGGAACCTCTTCAAATATGAGTTGTTCTTCCGGGTTGTTATTATTGAAATCCAACCCAGAATATGTTGAACCATCTTGCCGTCTTAATTCAGATGTTCGCCACCTCACGAGGGATCCAGGATACAATGTGCCATTAGGTGAAACCTCTGTCACAACTACACCCACGAAGTCGGACCCTAGTTTCTCTTCTGACACTGCTTCCATTGGATTTATAGCTGTGATGATGCCTCTTCCGACTTCAATCTCACGAAGAAAGAGAATCACCTCATCCATCACAGCAGGCAAGCCATCATCTGGTAAACTCGTGCTACTATTTGTTTGTGACTCTGCATAATTTTGTGTCAGCCTTGACTTCATCCAAATTCCACAATACAGGAGAACCCTCCTCAAATTCCATTCCCAGAACCTCAACATGCTTGTAAATGGTGTTCACCCATACGTACACACAAGATCCTTGGGAAATATTGTGACATGATGCATTATTATCTCGAACTTCCACAGTTCCAGTGCCAACTATCTCGTTGTTCCGAAGAAGACATACTTTATCTCCAGTATTAAACATATTGTCCTGCACATAAATAATTGTATTATTTATGATATCTGTTTATGCAATATTTTTAAGAAATCTGAATTACGGTTACTTAATAATATGCATATGCAATAATACATAATTATGTTTAGAGATAATATCTCATGTTTGATTAATACAACTGATGGGCGGGATTAATCCCGCCCACGAATCCCTCCGACGAGGAACGGTCGGCGGGATTAATCCCGCCGCCGACTCAACCCCTTCGGAGAGAGTCGGCGGGATTAATCCCGCCTTGGACTCCCTCCGACAAGGAAGAGCCGGCGGGATTAATCCCGCCGCCTCTTCCTCCTCGGGGGGAGTCCGGCGGGATTAATCCCGCCGACTCTCTCCGACGAGGAAGGGAGTCCGGCGGGATTAATCCCGCCGCCGACTCAACCCCTTCGGAGAGAGTCGGCGGGATTAATCCCGCCTTGGACTCCCTCCGACAAGGAAGAGCCGGCGGGATTAATCCCGCCGCCTCTTTCCTCGGGGGGAGTCCGGCGGGATTAATCCCGCCGACTCTCTCCGACGAGGAAGGGAGTCCGGCGGGATTAATCCCGCCGACTCATCCTCGCCGGAGAGAGTCGGCGGGATTAATCCCGCCGGACTCCCTTCCTCGTCGGAGGAAGAGGCGGCGGGATTAATCCCGCCGGCTCTTCCTTGTCGGAGGGAGTCCAAGGCGGGATTAATCCCGCCCACAATTCTTACGACGGGGAATGGGTGGCGGGATTAAACCCGCACATAACTCTCTCCAAAACTATGATTTCAAAGAGATCTCGGGATAAATCCTGTCCCCAAATCTTTAAAACAGGGAAGTGGTGGCGAGATTAATCCCGCCACCCCTTCCCTGCCTCCTAAAATGGTTGGCGGGATTAATCCCGCCGACAACTCTTTCTAATAAATTCTGGTAACTCTTCATCAGTTGAGAAGGTTATCGACGGGATTAATCCCGCCACTCTTTTTCAGTGGCGGAGAAGCATTGCCCGGGAGATGGTGGCGGGATTAATCCCGCCACTTCTTCAAAGAGGCGAAAAAGAAATGGCCGGATTAATCCCGCCGCCCCGGTTAACCTAGAATATTAAGTTAAAAGGATATTTAAACGTGATAAATCCCTAACGGAATATATTATAATCCTAATGCATTTCTAAACCCCTAAATTGTAATTTTAAGAGAGAATGTAAGAGAGTGAATCTTAATAAGTATTTTTAAATTTGTTTATAATACTTACTTGTAAACAGCACTGAAGGCGCCGTGCTTTCCTATAAAGAATAGCACCCAATTTAATCTCGCTCCTGAGATGATCACTATGAAGAAAAAAGAAGATCTAAAGAGTGAAAAATACAGAAATGAAGAAACCCTTGCCGGAGAAAGAACCAGATCTGAATTTGAGTGGGAAATTAAATGCATTTTCAAATTTACATGTCAGACCGACAATACATATGTCAGAAATTCAAATTTTTTAAAAAGAACAGAAAATAAAATTTAAGATGAGTTGACACAAATATCCGACACTCTGACATATATACTCTCCAGTTCCAATGAGTATTTTAAAATTGCATTTAATGTTATTCAAGTGATTCAAGCTGTTTAATATTACGAAATTTTAGACTATATTCTACATTCTTAGTATTCAAGTATATTTATATTATATATATATATAAATATATACTTATACAATAAATAAATTGATATATTATTATGTATCATTTAAAATATATTCATAGTCTGTTTATTATTATTATTTTCTTAATTACTCGAGTATTTAGTTTTCATTTCCTAGTATCAATGGGATATTCTTTAATATTTTATTAATATTTGAAGAATATTCTAATATTAAACCTGATTATCATAATTAAATTAGTCTTGTTCTTAATTATTGCAGTAATTATTCTACATTTGTATATATTAATGGGATTTTCTCAATTAATTTGTTATTATTTCAAGAATATTCATGTGTTAAACCTTATTATCAATATTAAATTAATACACACTATGAACATATTTTAAATTATACATAATAATACATCATTTTATCTAATATATAGTCATATATAGTTTTAATAATATATATATTAATATCATTTCCTTAATTACTTGAGTAATTAATCTTCTTTATATTAATGGGATATTCTTTATTATTTTCTTATTATTCCAAGAATATTCCAATATTAAACATGATTATGATAATTAATTTAGTTAATTATTTGAGTACTTAATTTACATTTGTATATATTAATGGGATTTTCTCAATTAATTTCTTATTATTTCAAGAATATTTCAATGTTAAACCTTTTTATCAATATTAAATTAATATATATTATTAAAACTATATATGGCTATATATTAGATAAAATCATATATTATTATGTATAATTTAAAATATGTTCCTAGTGTGTTTATTAATTTTATTTTCTTAATTATTCGATGTTTGTTTTGCACACATATATAAACACAATCATAAATTTACACACGCATTACAAGAACTTACAAAAACACATATGCACACACATGCACAACCCTAAACCAAACTGAAGAAATAGGTTGCTTCTTTATTGAAAACATCATGTTCAACGCATGTATGATATATGTACTCAATCTGTGTGACTGTATGTAACACATTGAATTTACATGTGTAATATTTATATTAAGCTTGTTGGGAGCAAACCCTAAACCCTAATATGTAACACAATGAATTTACTCATGTAATATGTATGTATGTCTGTGTGTATACACGTGTGCATGTATATATGTGTACTCTGTATGTATATATGTGTACTTTCTGTCTTCTCTCATACATACACACCATGCATGATCCATGTTAATATGTACTGTCTCTCTTCTCTCAAACATACACACCATGCATGATCTATAATATGTACTCGGTCTCTCTAATATTATGTACTAATATGTATGTATGTCTGTGTGTATAATACACACCATGCATGATCCATAATATGTACTGTCTCTCTTCTCTCATATACTATGTATGTATATCTGTGTATAATATGTGTAAGTATATATGTGTACTAATATATGCAATGTGTACAAAAATAATTTTTCAACACTCTCTTTCTCTCATACATACACACCATGCATGATCCATCCTAAATCCAAAACCCTAAACCCTAAACCCTAAACCCATGTAATATGTGTGTATGTCTGTGTGTATACACGTGTGTATGTATATATTATGTGTATTAATATATGCAATGTGTATGTATGTATTGATACACATGAAACTTTAACACTCTCATGGACACACACATGTTAAATCCCTGCATGATTTATATTTTTGAGGTGTATGTGATACACCCACGCACACGCACGCGCTAATAATATAATGAAAGAATATTCGTTTAGGGCGAATCTATATTTTATTCTTTTTAGGGTTTAAGTATATTCTCAGAAGGAATATTCTATTAGGGTTGATATATATTTAATTCCTTTAGGGTTTAGGTATATTCTTAGGGTTTCAAGAGGCGGCGGCTGTGAAATCGGCGGCGGCGGCTGTGCACACAGGTGAGATCTGTGTGTGTGTGTGTGTGTATGTATGTATATATGTATAGGAGTGTGCGTATAATTTTATTTATTAGTTTTATCTCTCGCACACACACGCACACTCCTGTGTATGTATATGTGTGTGTGGGTGTGTGTTTGTTTATCTGTATGATTTTATTTGTTTCGCTCACACACGCATACACACGATATACATATACACATATATATATATACCTATATACTATACATACATATATTATGTGTACCAGTTCTGTAAATTTTTTTTATTGATCTTGCTTTACACACACACACACACACACACACATATATATATATATATTATGTGTACCAGTATCTGTAAATTTTTTTTATTGATCTATCTCTCCCACACACGCGCACTGCTTTACACACACACACACACACAACACAATATATATATATATATACAACACTAGTTTATATATATGCTTATATATTTCATATGGGTTATCTATATACAACATATATATATGTGTGTGTTTTTCTGTATAATTTTATTTATTTATTAGTTTTATCTCTCGCACACACACGCACACTCCTGTGTATGTATATGTGTGTGTGTTGTGTGTTTGTTTATCTGTATGATTTTATTTGTTTCGCTCACACACGCATACACACAATATACATATACACATATATATACCTATATACATATATACATACATACAACACTAGTTTATATATATGCTTATATATTCACAGACTCTCTCTCTTTCTCTATAGATTATATATCTATATACACACATATATGTGTGTGTTTATCTGTATAATTTTATTTATTTATTAGTTTTTCTTTCGCACACACACGCACACTCCTGTGTATATATATATGTGTGTGTGTGTTTGTTTATCTGTATGATTTTATTTGTTTCGCTCACACGCATACACACGATATACATATACACACATATATATACCTATGTACACACATATATTAGGTGTACCAGTACTGTTATTTTATTTATTTATCTATCTCTTGCACACACACGTACACTCCTAACATACATACATACATACTATATATACACACACACTATATATATGTGTGTGTTTTTATCTCGCTAAGCCCCTCGAGCGGCGGGATTAATCCCGCCGCTATATAGTTGGGGCCATGGCGGCGGGATTAATCCCGCCGCCGAGGCCCTTCAGGCATGGGTGAGCGGCGGGATTAATCCCGCCGCCGAGGCCCTCACGCAGGCTATGGGCGGCGGGATTAATCCCGCCGCTCTACGACAAACGAAGAGCGGCGGGATTAATCCCGCCGCCATGGCCTGCGTGAGGGGCCTCGGCGGCGGGATTAATCCCGCCGCTCATCCATGCCCTGCGCGGAATGCGGCGGGATTTATCTCGCCGGCAATGGCCTGTGTGAAGGTTCTAATGGGCGGGATTAATCCCGCCGGATTCCGCGCAGGGCATTTAGAGGGAATGGGCGGCGGGATTAATCCCGCCGCCGAGGCCCCTCACGCAGGCCATGGGCGGCGGGATTAATCCCGCCGCTCTTCGGTTTGTCATAGAGCGCGGATTAATCCGCCGCCCAGGGAATTCACGCAGGACATGAACGCCGGGAATCCGGCCCCACGCTCATGCCCTTCGCGGAGGGCGGCGGGATTAATCCGGCGTTCATGTCCTGGTGAATTCCCTGGGCGGCGGGATTAATCCCGCCCCACCCATCCCTGTTCAAAAATGCCGCAGCCAAATATATTGTGTGAGCGCATGATTTACGAAGGGCGGCGGGATTAGCCGCCGAACCTTCATTACCCGGTGGCGAGATTAATCTCCGAACCTTCATTATCCATTGGTATGTTGAATCAATCCCGCCTAACTCTGTCTGAGACGGAGAAGGTTTACAAAATACCAATGGAGGGAACCGAGAAGGGTGGTGGGATTAATTTCACCATCCCTTACATGGTGGGCGGGATTAATCCCGCCGTGTACGCATGCCCTGCGCGGATCGGCGGGATTTATCCCGCCGCCATTGGCCTGCCTGAAGGGCCTAGGCGGCGGGAATCCCGCAAGATTTCGCACAGGCCTGGGAGGCGGGTCATCCCGCCGAACGCCAATGCCCTGTGCGAATCGGCGGATTTATCCTCGCCGCCATTGGCCTGCCTGAAGTGCCTAGGCGGCGGAATTAATTCCCGCCCGATTCCGCGCAGGGAATTGGCGTCCGGAGGGATTAATCCCGCCGCATAGGGATCGAGTGAAGGCCCTGGCGGCGGGATTAATCCCGCCGAGTCTTCAATGCCTGTTGGAGAAATGAATCTCGCCACCCTTCCCTTTTTCCTCCATTGGTGAGTTGGACCAATCCCAAACGTTTCTGTCTAAGACGTAGAAGGTTTACAACATACCAATGGAGGGGACTGGGAAGGGTGGCGAGATTCATTTAACCATCCCTTACATGGTGGGCGAGATTAATCCCGCCTCCTTTCTGGAGTCACTGAAGGGGTGTGAGAAATAATCCTGCCCAGTTCTCTCTGAGACCGAGAAGGGTGGCAAGATTAATTCCGCACTCCCGTTCAAGGCCTCCAGAAAGGTGGCGAGATTAATCCCGCCCACTCTTTCAGGAGGCATTGAAGGGGTGGCGAGATTAATCCCGCCGCACCTTCCATGTGAATATATATGTGTATTAGTATATATAAGTTGCATATCTCATTTTATTTACTTTTATCATCTTATCATAATATTTCGAGTAAAAGCTAGGAATCTATGTAAAACTGTCCAGAGCTCACATTTGTGGTGGTTCTAAAACGAAATGTTATCTTTCTTTTGCACTAACACAAATGTGAGCTTCGGACAGTTAATTACGTCTACTTCTCTCTGTGTATTATTTTTGTATATTCGGATTTATACAAGTGTGTGTGCGTTTTTATATAATTTATATTTATAGTGTATTATTTTGCAGAAGGACGATTTGATAAACAAGGAGATCGAGTCATTAGTATGGAGTCGTCGTCAAATTCTGGGTAAGAATTAAAATAAAATCTGTTATACTCGGATACTTGAACTAATCATTTTTGTATTCAGATGTGGAATTGAAGTGACATTAAAGACAAGAGCAGGAGAAGAGATGGGCAGGGGGATTTTGGAATCAACTTGGCCATATTTTAAGATAAATGGGAAGCGCATTGGAGCAACCATGGTTGCTGTCAAATTAACCTCTGTCACATCTCATGGACAAGTAAAACAATGGAAAGTTGATTCGCTAGTCAAGCACCCGAAAGCAGGCTGCGAACCCAGATTGGACGATGCTCGACAGATATGCCTTGTTCCATCCAATGTCACGTTCTCGGATCCAGAGGTCGTCAGTTACAACATTAATCTCGGGTGGTTTTGTCGACTTGTGGATAATGATGTTCACGTGTTCACTAATGATGTTGACCTTGGAGTTCTTCTTCAACTCAACGAAAGCCCATCTATGGAGGGGATCCATCTGGATGTCTACTTCGAAGATCTTCAGACTCATCGAGTAGGTGTATTGTCAGGAGATATTGTTTCACAATACAGAAAATCAGCAAGTGGAGCAATCTTCCCTCTTGACATTGAAGAAGAACACAGCGACATCATAAGGGAGATTGAGAAGGTGGCTCGGTCTCAGGTTCTCTACAGATCACGTTCGATTTGCTTAGGAAGTTTCGGGAGCTGGAGGAGTGTGCCGAGAACACTAGAACAGCTGCAGTCGGGGATCACACATGTTGATTCGGATCGCAAAAGAAAATCATCAATCGTTTTGTCAGCTGCACCTGTGGCATCTCATGCTGCAATAAGTCACAAGGAAATGATGTTGGATGATAAGATTTATCCTTGTAGGGTTAAATATTGCAGCGTCAACCCAAACTTCAATTACAGGCCACTCAACCAGGAACGTGTAGCTGAGCTCATGGAGAAGATGAAGGACGACAATTCTTATACCGTTCCACATAATGCTGTTTTGTGTCCATACTATGAAAGAAGGAAGGGTGCTGACAAAGTCTGGATCACAACACCAGAACAACTCATGAAGATTCAGACGGAGAATAAAAGATCTATCAAGTACTACATCATTAGTGGCCAGCACACAATAACGGCAGCCAACGACTTCTCGATGAACACAACAAAGGAACGATGGCAACAAAACTTTCCGAGCATACCCGTGAGAAGCTGACAAAAAGATCGGCGTTTTTAGCTAAGCCGAATCTCACAATCGAGCAGTACCATAAGTTATCGGCGGAATGGGACGCTGCCGACACCAACCACTACAACAGCAAAATATGGGAGAAGTTTAAACACACGCGAGCCGTGTGGGAATCTCTTCAGCGACCACAAAGAGCTACCGCAGGGAATACACAATCTGCGGAATACCGGGTAAGCAAATTGTTTGGGCGGGATTTATCTCGCCGGTATATTAATCTGTCTTTTTCCTCAGAGAGTTGAAGAAATTGCAGCAGTTGATTTTGCCCAGGTGGGCGGGAAGGAAACATCATTTCTGATGATGTTGATTTCTTGCCCCGAAGATAGGATCTTTGCCAAATGGTTGGGGATTATGGAATCCTTTTCAAAAGGAACACTGAAGAAGAAGCAGACAAGTGAAGGGGAGCCCTCAGAAAAGTCTGCAAAGAAACCCAGTAAGACGCCGAAGGCTAAGTCTGTTCAATCTACAAAGGATGTAGACAACGATTTCAAGCTCACATGGTTGAAGCCTTTAAATGGAACAACGATGGAGGAGATGGAAGTCTTGGCTGATTTGGTGATCGATGGCAAACTACAAATTAATAACAGCAGCCCAACCTCTCCTTTTCATCTCAAGGCAATGGAGTTGAAGACGGTCAGGCATTTCAAGGAGTGGTTGGGAATACACTGCCACAAACTGGGTTGGACCTCGACTTCAACATATGAAGAGGTTAGCAAATATTTGCATGTGACGAACGATGATATGCTTGTCGAATGGGTGAACCAATCGGAAGATCTAGGCAAGAATCTATTGCACGCCAACGCCAAAAAGGAGAACATTGGGATGACGCCTTCTCTTATGGCAGTCCTTCAGCAGCGGAGAACCGAATTGAACCTTATAAAGGAGGATGCTACGAATCACGACAAGCCCTACAGATGTTTGTTGTTAGATTCAGAGACTTTATGGGGTAACATCACTGCTTGTAGGAAACCGTTTCAATTGTTCGTGATGGATCGGCGGGTGTCAAAAAATCTTTCGACAGATAGGGCACTAGAGGATCTGGTGGAGAAACTTAGCCGTGCAAGCATATACATAAAGGTATTTATTATTGAATTCATGCTTGCGCTCTTCACTGATACCTACTTTTTCAGGTATTTATTTCTTGATTCTTGCTCATGTCACCGATACTTTTGCCTTCGCCTTCGCCAAGAAGAATAGACATCGTTGGACAGGATTTTATATGAACGATGCTAATCCCAAGTGCATTGATACTGTTGTTCACTTGGTTGTTAGGAATGCGCCAAACAATTTCAAGCTTCCAAATGACTGGCCAGGCATCTGTTTGCACTCCAACGGCCCTGAACCTCCATCCAATACACCGATAGGTATGAGTGACGTATTCGGCAATGTACGTTATCCAAACATTACAAGTCAAGCGGCACGGAGCATCGTCAACTTGATCAGGGGTCCTCACAGTGATGCGTGGGTTTTTGACTACTGCTCTAGGGGGTCCGTCTTGAAGGAGTGTTACCTTCGGCATACATGTGTGTTTGCCGTTGAGAAGGATAAGACCATGGTTGAGGACCTGAACAAGTGGATAGATTGGGTCTCAACTGAGTACCCCAACGATTCCATAAAGGCGTATTTGAGAAAGTTCCCTCCAGATAAGTGCGATAGCTCTGAAGGTGAATCTGGTTCAATCTCGGAGTCTGAGAACGAACATCAATCAGATATTAGACCGGAAGTTATCTCGAGGAGTACAGAACATTCGCACACTCCAGGACCCATGGAAACATCAATAGAAGATGCAGAAGATCTTGAACCATCTCACAAGCGGCTTAGACCTTCTTCGCCTCATTCAGAAGGTAATAGCGAAGAAGAATTGATAATGAATTGATAGAGTGATGAATAGTTGTAAATGAGTGTAACATAAGGCATTTTTGTATATTTCTTTTATATTTGTACAGAAAATAAATTCTCAAGGATTAATGAAGCTTTTAGTTCAAACATGGGTCACACATTAACAAGGTAAATAATATACCTTGATAATTTTAAGGTCAGCTAATTATCATTTTGCAGATGTAATGAAATAATTGAGAACATGGATTTTCAGCATTGCCATGAGGTAAGAGAGGGGTTTGGCGACAATTTCTTGTGCCACATGTCAGAATGACAGAGTTCATGCAGGAAATGGATAATAATGCAGCTCAAAACATCGTTACCATGGGGGCCACTTCATCATCATTTTTATTGGCTTCAGTTCCGAAATCAATTTCTTCAGCGCATGCAATATCTGAATCTTGTAAGGATGATGTACAATTAAATGATGAAGGGATAGGCAACGAAATAGTGGCAACGGATAAATGTGAAAGGGAGCAAACAAGTGATTTGCAAAGTATTCAAGAGGCAACGCTATCTCACGTTACTCATGGCCATATTGTGTTGTTGGATGTCAATGGTGTTCTGCTTCATCGACAAAGGCCCGAGGATAGAAAAACAGAAATCAAACAAGGAGATTTCATTCCTTGTCATGGTAAATTTCGACATGATATTATTTTTCGTCCAGGGTTGGATCGTCTCTTTCAAAAGCTTAAGGAGATGGGTGCGCTTGTGGGGATTTGGTCATGCATGCAGATTCATAACTTAACACCGCTGTTGAGTTTACTTAAGAAACATTGTAGTGTTGCAGAAGAGGTGATTCGTAAAGATTGGATTTTTGACCAGCGAATGTGTCATAAACCTCTCGAATTTCACAATATAAGAAAGGAAAGCAAGCCATACTTCTTCAAGAATGAAAGAATAATTGGGACTCATGGGGAGATCAGTCGCTTAAGGATAACGAAGAATGCACATATCTTAGTAGTAGACGACTCTCCTCAGAAGGCTATGCTCAACCAAAACATTGCTTGTATTCATCCAATCACTTTCGATCCATATTCTGATATCGATATCATGGATGAGCTAGTGAACTACTTGGATACGTGCCTCAGAAAGAAGAATCTCGAAAATTTTTGTGAGCAGTATCCACCGTATCATACATTTCCTGAAGCTTTTCTTTCTCGTGATATTGAATTTTATAAAATGAAGGATAACAACCGGGCGCTTTATAATATTATTCTTAAGGAACGTCAGTTTTTAGATGAGCCTTTATGCAGACCTTCTCTTATCACATCTTATGTATTAACAAGGATGGCAACTCCCAATTGCATTCGTGAGAGTGTTAAGTGGTGGCAACAACATCAAGATATTGACCAAAATGATTTGATTAATCCGGAGAGTGATGATTTAGACAAAATGAAAAGATTTCTTTGTATGATAGAAAGAAAGTATTTATAAAAAAATTATACATGTTGATAAGAAAATGATTTCATTTGTAATTATGTTTGATAGTATTTCTTCATTATTGTAAACTATTTTTAGAATAATATGAATATTCTAAGATATTTTAGGAATATTCCTTACTAAGTAAGGTTATTGAAGGATTAATTAATTAATTAATTAATATTTAAGGCTTAATTACATATTAATTAAATGATTAATTAATAATTAAAACTTAAGTATTAATTAGTAATTTATTTTATATTCCCATTTTCACGTATCATGCCCACTTTAGTTACAACGTGCATCATTGCATTTGGTAGTGAATTCAGCAAAGTAACAATATGAAATTGGTACCCTCTACCACTGATTTTGACCATGTTGGAGCGTCTTTTGAGGCCAAGTACTTCACTAATATTGATCTTCGAGGTGCATATAATTAGTCAGGATTCACCCAAGGGACGAGTGAAAGACTACATTTTGCACATGGTGTGGACATTTCGAATACACAATAATGCCATTCGGTCTCACCAATGCACCAACTGTCTTTCAACACATGGCCAATAACATCTTCCATAAATTCTTGAATGTGTTTGTGATATTATACCTTGATGACATCTTCATATATGCAGGTACTGTAGAAATTGTGGGACCATGGGACCATGGCCTTTATGTTAGTTTTGAATAAGACCATGTGAAGTTCTTGGAGTACATCATCTCCCCTGAAGGAATTTCAATGAATTTTGCCAGTGTGAGAACTATGTTGGATTGACATGTCCCATGGTATGTATGGGATGTTTAGTGTTTTCTCAGCTTTGCTAACTTCTATTGCAAGTTCATCAAGGACTACTCTAAAATCATGTTACCACTCACTAAACTCACATAGAAGGACAAACCATTCATGTGGACACTAGAGGTGGAATTTGCCTTCAACACTTGAAGCAGGTCTTCATCTCCGCTCAATATTGGTTCATCCGAATCTTAACAAATCTTTTATCATTGAGGTTGATACATCAGACTTTGCATTGGGTATCATTTTGTCATAGGTTGGTGAAGATGGTCAACTTCACCTGGTAGTATTTCACTTCATCAAGTTTCTCACATTGAAAAAAAGCTTTTGGCTATTGTGGATTTATTTGAAGAATGAAGGCACTTCTTGGAGGGTTCACCACATCAAGTAATAGTCTACAATGACCACAAGAATCTCATGTACTTCCAATCAGCACAATAAAGAGTCGTTAGTTTCATTGGACCCAGTTTCTAGCAAGGTTCAACTTATTGACCAAGTTTGCAATAGGGCAAATGCTTTATCCCGATGGTCTTACTTGGATCCTTGTCCCAATGACTTTGCATTTGACTAGCAATGGCATGTTTTTTCTGGCATTAGACCAACTAAAGTTGATGGTCATTAAGGTGTTGCAAGCTTTAGTGGATTTTCACGTTCTTGACATGATACCAACATATCTAGCTGGTTAAGATGTTCTAAACCATATTGCTCCAACTAAGACTCAAATTATAATTCCCACTATAATCATGGTGACTACAATCAATTTAAAATCTAGGACAAACTGATGCTCTACAACAATCTTATTTATGTTTCAGATGGCCAAGTCGTCTTCGAGTGTTGTAGATTGTCATGACAATCTTATTGTTAGACATTTTAGCACGCACAAGACATTTGAGTTGGTTACTTGGGAGTATTGGTGGCCCCAACTTCAAAGTTATGTAGTAGACTTTATACGCACTTGTGATGTTTGTTGTTGGTATAAGGACCCTCACCATCGTCCATATGGGTTGCTTCAATCATTACCAATTCTAAATAGTCCTTATAAGTTAATCTCTATGGACTTCATCATTAACCTTCCTCGATCCAAGGGATTTTGATATGGTTTTAATTGTGATAAACGGATTCTCCAAGATGGCTCATTTTCCCCATGCACTAAGTCTATCACAAGTGAGGAGACAACAAAACTAGTGCTTAAGGAGGTTTTTTGGTTGCATGGGCTACCAAACAATATTGTCACCGACCGTGGACTTCAGTTTGTTACCAAGTTTTGAAAGTGACTACTAGCTTTTTAAACATTAAGTACAAATTATTCTCGGGGTATCATTCATAAACCAACAGTCAATCTGAACAAACTATTCAGATCTTGGAGCAATACCATTGATGCTTTAGCAACTACAAGCAAGATAATTGGATAAACTCTTACCCTTGCAGAATTTGCATACAACAACTCAGTGCATGCTTCTACAGGTTAGTCACCATTCTTTGTAGTCCATGATTAGTTTCCCCATTGAGCTTGTGTTGATATTCCAATTAACCCATCAATATAAGACCGCCTCAACCACCTTCAAGCTATTCATGAGGAGTTGGCTCATCACCTCCACCAAGCCCAAGCCTCCCACAAGGTATTACCGATCGAGATCAATCCACCTTGTCTTTCATGTGTTTATCCTTGAGTTGTATACACCTTGTATCATACCACTGCCACCACTTATTGAGCTTGATGGTGAACTCAAATATGAAGTTCACACTATTTTAGATTTCAAATTTTTTTTGAGGTAAACTTTATTACATTGTTAATTGGGTCGGCTACTCTCCTAGTGATTGCACTTGGGAACTTGTGAAGAACCTAGGTAATGCCCAATGAGTCATTATTGCCTTTTATATTCGGTATCCAAACAAGCCTCGATCCAACTCTAATCTGACTTGTGGGACTCATTGCTAAAAAGGGGGGATGGTAACATGAACCACCATAATATACCAAGCTCAAGCTGATGCTGATGCTGGTATATCCCAACACTTGAATATTCTAGGGTAAGAAATTGATAGTCCAGATTCAAATCTAAAAATAAAGATTTAAATTCAAATTTAAAACCAAGGTCCAGATTCAAATCCAAAATCAGTGGTTCATACACACTAGGTCCTTGGTTTTAGGACCTGGGGTTAGGGCAACCCTTGGTTGTATGTGTATTTACTAGATAAGGGTTTAGGGCTTATGGTTTAGAAGGCTAGGCTTAGGGCTTTAACATTCCGGTTTAGCACAAGTTGTGAACTGATCTTGTGTTTAACTAATTTTCACAACCTTGACACCCTTGTAGGTAGACACAAGTGCCCTAAGGCTAGGTTTGAACAACCCTAAGCACGCGACCATGCGAGTGCCTCACATAAGAGTTTCTACTAGTGAGCTTAGATTGTTCACCCCTTGACATGTTCACACTTCTAACTAGCCAAGTGAGCTAATTAGTTCACCCGGTTATGAGACCTAACCTCCTTGAGGGGATGCCCAAAATTTAGCACCTTGATGTGAGCACAAGACACCTACTTGCTAGAATATCCCCTTGGTATTAAACCATGGATTAACTTTTTATTATTTATGAATAGTAAACCCTAACTTATAATAAAATGAAAATATATTAATAATTTATATATGTGGTTATGGATTGTAAGTGATCGGGCCTCGAAGTTCACTTTTAGCTTTTGGAGAGGCTTTTTTAAGTGCATAAAAGTGAAGCTTAAGCTGTGTAGTGAAGATCATTCCGAAATAGATGGGCAAACAGAGAGGGTGAACAAAGTTCTGGAAGATATGTTGAGGTGCATTATTAACTAGAAGGAAGGCCATGGGATAAGTATATTTCATTACTCGAGTTTGCTTATAATAACAGCCAACATAATGGTATTAGAATGAGTCCATACTATGCTATGTTTGGACGGCATCCCAAGACAGCTTTTTAGCTAGGGTTAACAAGTAAGAAGGCTCAAGGCAACATGGATAAGGAAGTTAAAGATTTGAGTGTTGAACTTGAAAACATTAAGAGTTTCTGCAAGAAGAACTTACAAGAAGCTCAAAGCAGAGCTATCAAGTTTGCTAATGAGCACAAAAGCTTCCGAGTGTTTCAGGTGGAAGATTATGTATATCTCCAAGTAGTATTTACCACACATGTAAGGCGGAACACTATTGTGGAGGGACACAATGATAAGTTATCTCCTAGGTATTCAAGTCCTTATGAGATTTTGGAGCATATCGGTAAGGTGGCATATTGACTGCGGCTGCCAGAAGGAGTGAGGGTGCACCCAATGTTTCATGTTAGCCATGTAAAGAGAGTACTCACAGGAACAAGTCCGAGTAGATTCTTTATGGATGTACGAGGCTAACAATATAAGACCAGTTAAGTAAGTTATATTGCCCTTGACTACAAGGACTTGTTAATGGGGGAGGATTTTATAACCCGTATAACGAATCAAAGAATATTCTCGAAAAAGGTATAAGCTAGAATATTTCCTAAAGGTTATACATGTATTTAGAAGAATCCAAAAAGGATATAGATCTAAGATATAAAAGGGAATTAGGAGAATTAAGGAAGGCACCTAATATTGAAAACCTTTTGAGAGAGTAGCATGTAGAGACTAGAGACAGCTCGAGGGAGGTCAGGTGGTTTTATGTAGTGGTGCCTAACATAGCGGCCCCTCCCCCCCCCTATTTTCATATTTTGTAAAGTGGGCTAACAAATAATCTTATTCACAATAGATGAGTTTTAACTTAACAATCCATCAACCTTAAACCTTAACCTAAGGGGTTTAGGGCATGGGGTTTAGGCAACCTTACCTATATTTAATATGCCGAACTCATCAGAATCAACTAGGAACGTAATTGAGACACACAAAACGAGTTTTTTTAGTTGAAAGTGTTAGCTTCACCTAGAGTTCCTTGTAAATACCTAATGATATCCTATTAGACCATCACTAAATACCCAAGTGCACTAAGTGGCCATGTTTCTTCCATGCCTAGGGCTTGTTAATATAATTCAATAAGTAACAACAGTCAACGTTTAAAGTAAAGAGCAATCATAATTAAAATTATAACAAGCATGCCCATGCCCATAACTTACAAAAGCCACTTGATCACTTCCTTTGAAAGGAATTACTCAACCATGGATAAGGAGTGTTTGGTCATGATTTATGAGGTAAGGAAGTTTCCACACTACTTGCAAAGAAACCACTTTATTTTGGTGATGGATCACCACATGCTACTCTACTTAATTAACAAGCAACAACTCACCAAGAGACTAGCAAGATGGGTTTTAATCCTTTAAAAGTTTGATTTATAATGCTCCATAAGGTAGGAAATCAAAAGTGTCGCAAACCTACTTACTATTTGATGGCTAGAGGCTAGTAAATTGCTTGATGTGCTAGACATCAACCTATTCATGGTGCACACTAAGAACTTGCCAATGAAAGACATGGTCAAGAGGATGATCATAATGAAGATATTCCAAAATGGCAAAAACCAATATGATAGTTCCTATCAAAATGGTTAGATGCATTGTCAAACATACAAAGACGTATAATGGTGACAAAGGTGTTAATAGAAGATTAGCTATACAAGAAAGGATGAGACAATGTTTGTCAATGATGTCATCTAAGGTATGAGATTGCTAAACTACCATGAGCAACACATAAAGCACCTGGCATTGAAGAATTCAAGTAGGAGAAGATAGCATTGTGGACAGGTATGTGGTAGCCATTCTTTTTTTTGGGATATATATATATAGTAAAAGTAGAGTGTGGAACTGCTTGAATTGCCAAAGAGCTAGACATCTAACAACAAGTTTTGGGGTGTATTGCCACCCATCAATGGTACTTTTAGCATTTGAAAAGTGGGTTTTGGACTTTGTGGGCCAAGTCTCATCCATTTGGAGCACACTACATAGTGATAGCAATGAACTATGCAATGAAGTGGGTGGAACCCAAGACATTTTGAGAGGTGACTTCCAAGGAGATCACTAGGCTCATTTATAGAAACATATTTATGAGATTCGATTGTCCATTAGAGTTGGTATTGTGACGTTTTGACTATGCCGCATGGATATGGATACAAATAAGAATATGGATACAAATATAAATAAAGATATAGATAACAATAAGGATATGGATAAGGATAAAGATATAAATAAGGATATGGATAAGGATAAAGATAAGTGTCATTAACTTAACTAAAACCAAACTTAGCTTCCTTTATAGTATATAAGGGTGGTTAAGCATTTCGATTCAATGCTAGTTTAGAAGCTAAGCCTCTTGTTTTGTTCCAACCTTTGTATTTAGTTTGTTTTTTTGTTTTTTTTGACTTGGTTCCTAACAATTTAAAACCGGAATCACTTCTTTGTTCCTTCGTTTTGAGCTTTTAAGTTCTTTAATATATCTTTTATCAATGCAAAACTCCTCTTGCAATAGTTTTAGTAATTATAACTTGAGATCAACAACTACAACAAGATCTACAATGACAGTCATCCACATCATGGGTTTGAGAACCAAAAGTCAGCCTATTAGTCAAGTTTGATAGCTCAATGTCATAATTTTAGGGTTTCATGAATCAAGTTCAATTGGTCTTTCACTTACACCACATCGATACCCTACAGCTACAACACAAGTGGGTCTTGTAGGTACACTGCTCAACGATGCAACTTTGAAGTGGTTTGCACCTTTACTTAAGAAGGACTCACCACTCTTGAAATCATGAAGTATGTTTTTCCAAGCCTTTGAAGCTACCTTTAGCAATCTTGACTGTGAACACACAATAATACCAAGTTTTGACAACTACGGCAAGGTTCCGTGTAGCATATGAATATGCTTTTGATTTTTGATTACTTTTATGCGACATTAATTGGGATGATGCTACCTCGTGATCAATTTAGAGAAAGTCTTTCTGACGATGTCGAGGATCTCCTACTCACTCTTGAGGACCTAGATTCTTTGAACAAAGTTATTGCTTAGGCAATTCGTTGTGACAATCGACTTTATGAGCAACATCAAAGAAATGTTCTCAACAAGTATTTTGTACTTCAACTCCAATAGTGCAAAAGCCATTGACTACTTTATCTTTTGACGCTGAACTGATGCAAGTGGATGTTCTTCAACCATGAAGGCCACTGACACAAGCTGGCAACAAATGACGTCTTAAAGAAAAATTATATTTATATTGTGGTAAGATCGAACATCAAATTGCTAGGTGCCCAAATTGACAACGAGTTCAAGCTAAGGTGTGGATGGTCCCTTAGTCGAGTCAGCAAACGAAGAGGTCTAGTCTGAATAGAAGCATTCCAATTGGACCATTGCAAGTCTGCTTCAAATATCTCTTCTTGGATAGCAATTCTATCTGTGATCTTGGCAACGAAAACCAGCAAGCTCTTTCTTCATTTAATTATTATCTCGACATCTAACGATATTCAAGTTAATGTAGCAGCTCTACTTAATAGTGGTGCAACTGGCAACTTGATTGATCGCCTTTTTGTCCAACAACATAATTTGAAGCTTCATCTACATTCTAATCTGATTGAGTTGACGATTGCTGATGGAAGACCAATGATGTCCGACGATATTACTGAAGAATGATGCTTCTCATAGTCACCCTCAGTAATATCTTGTGCTTGGTCTCCTTCAACATCACTTTAATTCTTAACACTCATGTTATTCTTGGTCTTCCTTTGTTTAAGACCCTCAATCCACAAATGATTGAACAATTCATACCCTAGTTATTCCTGCTCTGACTTTTGTTTCGCCTTCAACTCCTAGTCGTATCTCGACAACTCCAGCTCCTAGCAGTACCTTTGCAACTTTGACTCCTGGTTGTATCTCAACAACTCTAGCTCTTGGCATTACCTCTACAACTTTGACTCGTAGTTGTATCTCAAAAACTCTAACTTCTGGCATTACCTTTGCAACTCTGACTCATGACCGTTCTTGACAACTTCAACTCCTAGCAATACCTCTGCAACTCTAACTCATGGCCGATTTGACACCTCTGATTCTTGGCAGCACTTTTACATCTCTATCTATGACTCCAACTCCAGCTCCGACTTTTGGCTCGAACTTCAACTCCGAGTATGATTCCGACTTCGTCTTCGTCTTCGTCTCCAACTTTGATTACGACTCCAACCTAGCAACGTCTTGCATCTCTAATGATATCAGCTCCAACTTCGACTTTGACTTTGGTGACATCTCAATCTATATCTCAACCATTTCATTAGCAAAATTTATCTATGTTGGCCATATTCAACCCGACACAATTTTTGTTATGATCGTGACTTTGTCTTCGTCATCTACTCCTAGCTCCTTGTATCTGCATGCCACAAGTTTATGAATGTATTTGACAAGGTCCAAGCTAGTTGTCTTCCTAAACATCGTCCGTATAACTGTCCAATTGATACTATTGAAAGTAAGACACTTTCGTTTGGTTGGATCTATGGTTTTTCTCCACTCAAACTTAAAGCTTTGTGGGAATACATCAACAACAACCTAGCTACTAGTTTCATTCATCATTCCAAGTCTCCAGGTAGTGTCCTTGTCTTCTTCGTTAACAAAAAGGATGGCTCTCTCTGATTAGTGATCGACTATCGCAAGTTGAATAAGATCACCATTTGTAATCGGTACCCTTTACCTCTTATCTATGAGATTCTTGAGCGTATTCATATGGCTCGTTACTTTACAATCTGCTTTGTATTCACCCTGGTGATGAATGCCAGATTGTTTTTTCATACACGGTATGGGCATTTTGAGTACATGGTAATGCCTTTTGGGTTAACCAATGCCCCTGCAATTTTTTAGCATATTTTCAATAACATTTTTAGGCTTTCTTGACTGGTTTGTGATTATCTATGTGGATAACATCCTTATTTTTTTGAAGATGAAGGAGGAATATCAGCACCACGTCTTCATGTTATAGAAAGACTTTGGCAACATAGTCTTTATGCCAAGTTGGAAAATTGCTAGTTTCTGTCAAGATTTGGACAAGTTTTCATTGACCTACACATGGCAAGTTTTCCTACCCTGCGCCTGGCGATTCACCTGTTCTACACCTGGCAAAGTTTCACCTTTGCTTGGCATCACTTTACCTAACGAAATCCATGACCATAGCGTAGAAACCACAACCACACATCTTTGCATGGATCCACAACCACAAAGTTAGTTGCATTCTTGCATGGGCTTGAGTATAAGCTTGAGCTCTAAGGACCAAAACCCTTAGAGCGATCACACACTTTTCTCCACTATTGTATTGCTCTTTCTTTCAATTCAATCTCAGTTTCTCGCCAAGCTCTTATCTGTCGACATGTATAGTCTATTCCATTTGTAGGCAAATGAAGTATTATGTTTGTCAGTAAATGAAGTATTCATGCTTGGATTCCAATTCTTGACAGTTTGATTGCTCTAAGTTACACCTTTGGCATCAGTTTGAGAGTTGTGGAACTTTGGGCCCTTTAGGCCAACTTGCAGCATGTGGATGCACAACAAGTTCAACTTGTTGAGGAGCTTATTGCCACAAGATCCACGGTGCAGGCGAAGTTGAACATGCAATCTTTCTCTTTTCAGCTAATCTCTCTTTACTTCAAGTTACTACTCCACGAGGTGAACCCAAGCTAAGTCTACCAAATAAATTGGATGGGTCCACACTCTTCTTTTCATGGTTTCCTCAACCAAGCCAAGCTATACCTGACTACTCATGCTCATCAATATTTGATCAATGAGCTAAAGGTAATAGTTATTGGATCGCTTCTCTAGATCTGCACTTCGTTGGTTCACACACTTTTGTTGAGAAGCACTCCCATCTGTTTCAAAGCTTTTCAGAGTTAATGTTTTCACTGAGTTTTCACTAAGATGTTCAATGATATAGATCAAGAACAAGCTGCCATCAACAAGTTGTCTTGCCCGCAATAGGGTTTTAGGTCTGTTTCATGTTACACCTTAGAGTTCATGGCAATATCCTACAACATCCCGTTTGAAGATGTGTCTCTCAAATAGTATTCTCTATGTCGGTCTATGAGATGATGTAAAGGATCTTCTCCTCATGTTGCGGATCCAAAGATGCTTTTAGAAGCAATTGCATTTTGCCATTCGAGCGATAATTGCCTATTTGAGCGACATCAAGAGAAGACTTTTCAAACTGTTCACTTTTGGTTCCTCCATCTTAGGCTGAGGCTTCCAATTCTCTACATGTTCCTGGTCCTATTCATATGCCTATAGATTATGGTCCTAGTCATGTTCCTATAGAACTAGGCTCTTTCAAGCGAGGAAAACAACTACCTCAAGCTGAACACTAGAGACAAGCAGATAATAATATGTGATGCTATTGTGCTGATCTAGGACACCAATCAATGCTCGGCCTCACCGACCAATTTGTACTGCTACTCTTTTTAAATCTGCCCGCTTGCCTTCTTAGAAAATGGAGCTTTGCCTGCCCTGCCAAGAAACAGAGTTTGCCAGTTTGAGTAGGGATCATTGGGTTGGATGAATCTCAAGGTTTGTTGATTCTTACCCATCTTTGGATTCCATCCCAGCTTCCAATGTTTCAATGCCTGGTTTAGGGTTTAGGGTTTTCTAAGTCTTTATAGCCTTCATGTACCATGTACTATGAAAGGGAATAATAAGGAAACCTTTTTAGTTACTATACTTACTTCTTTTTAACATGTTTACTTTTGTAAATACATAATACAATAAGTTTACATAACTATGTATAATAAAGCTATATAATTATACGATATACATAATTATAAATTTTAAACACCAATAACATCAATTCTCTTTTCATTTTATAACACTAATAAACTACTTAATTATCTTACCTATAAATTCCTTCCCATAACTTATTTAAAACATTAATTATGTCTCCATCTTATAACATTACATATACATTCTTATTTATTTAATAAAATTACTCGGGTATCCCACTAATTTATAAAGAAGATCCTTTCCATCTCTCACTTATCTTAATCATAATTTAAATTTTTTAATATTTTTGTTCCATCGTACACGTACGGTACAAACTCAAAATAATAAAACACGGTGCCAAATTCAAAACACTTAGGAGGTGCAACTAGATATTACTATTTATATAAAATGTAAATTCCCCCGTGACGGTGTTATTACAACTCATCCACCATCATATCCACCGTCAGTAGGATCGTTTAGTGCCAACCTCAATTCCCTCCCCTGTATTTATATATTTAAGTGTAACGCACACACAACTTGCTGGCTTGCTTATGGCAGTTCTTGAGTAACACAGATTCAATTTATGATAAATCTTCACCCATACTTCTAATGGAGAGAGAACAAAAGGAACATAGAAGTAAACCAGGTTGGCCTAACAATGGAGGAGATGGAGCTAACAAGGACAATGCAAGGAATTGTAACACCAGATTGACTAGGAAGATTAATGGGAATAATGGGACTCCCATAACGACGTACATATTCGCCTTGTTTAACGAGAATCAGACAAGCGGTGAACAAATTGAGAAGTACTGGGGACTGCTAAATCCAGATGGTTCTCGTGTGTATACGACGCGAACGAACGAGCGAGGAACCAGCCAAAGAACCAGCAAGGAACCGTCGATCGATGGTATATTAAGATATTTATTATTACTTTAACAAAGGTTCCTGTGAGGTTTTATCCTGGGTACTGTAAGTTGACATTAAATAAAAATATTATTATTAGAGAATAATATGATATAAATTGTTTATAAATTATTGTTTATGAGAATATATATACTATTGATGTACTAGATGATTTTAATTCTAGGCTTAAAGTATTTTGAGCTATGGAGATCCCAAGAGTGAAATTGGGATCTCAGGGAATGGAAGTATCCCAACAAGGCCTTGGCTGCATGGGTATGTCTGCATTCTATGGCGCTCCCAAGCCTGAGGGTGGGATGATTAATCTCATTCATAAGGCTGTTGCTCTTGGCATTACATTCCTTGACACTGCCGATGCTTATGGTCCTCATACCAATGAAATTCTGGTCGGCAAGGTATGTATATAGTGTATGTTTAAATAAACTTATAAAAATATATGAAGTTTAATATAAATGTATATATACATATAATATTTTGAAAGGCAATAGCTGGGATCAGAAACAAGGTGCAAATAGCAACCAAGTTTGGGATATCCAGCCAGGGGATTAGAGGGGATCCTGCATATGTACGAGAGTGTTGTGAGGGAAGCCTTTCGAGACTTGGCATTGACTGCATTGATCTCTATTACCAGCACCGTCCAGATCTTAAAGTTCCAATAGAGATCACGGTATAAACACACACACACACAACACATGGAAACTCTGTGTATATACACACAATATTACAGGTGGGTGAGATGAAGAAGCTGGTGGAAGAGGGGAAAGTGAAGTATCTTGGACTCTCCGAGGTATCTTCTTTGGATATTCGACGAGCACATGCTGTTCATCCTATTACTGCCGTGCAACTTGAATGGTCACTGTGGACTAGAGATATTGAAGAGGACGTGGTTCCCACTTGCAGGTTAGTATGTGTGTATGTACATATACATGTGCATTTATACACAGGTGTAAAGAAAGCATACGGGAATAGTATAATTTTTCTCTCTCTCTATTTATATTGCTTGTTCAGGGAATTGGGGATTGGTATTGTGTCGTATAGTCCCCTTGGTCGAGGTTTTCTCTCCATGGGGAAGGCAATAATGGAAGGGCTTCCAAATGATGATTTCCGCAAGGTTAGTATCTTAATAATAGGTAATCTTGTTTAGTTATATTATGTGTTACTATTGTTTTGTGAAGGTTGGGAATGATCCAAGGTTGATGCCAGAGCATATTGATAAAAATATGGAGTTTTATAAGAAATTATGTGATATTTCAACAAAGAAAAACTGCAGTCCAGGTCAGCTTGCACTAGCGTGGCTTCACCACCACAGAAAGGATGTTGTTCCAATCCCTGGAACTACACAGGTCAAGAATCTCCTCGAGAATGTCAATGCACTCTCCGTTAAACTGTCCAAGGTAATCTCTCTCTCTCTCTCTCTCTCTCTCTCTCTCTCTCTCTCTCACGTGCGTGTGTGTGCGTGCGTGTGTGTCATGTACTCGTGAGTGAGTAAATCTTGTGAACCTCTGTCAATTATAATATTTCAAGTATTTCAGGTATACAGTTTCATGTATGTACGTACACACGCACACACACGCGCATTTAATATTAAAGACTCATAAAAGAAATCTACAGGAGGAGCTAGAGGAGATCGAGGTTGCTATTCCTGCAGTTGAGATATCTGGGGAGAGGAAGAAGAACATGGCACTCACTTGGAAATACGCATCAACACCTGCGCTTGAAAGTTACACCAGCTAAATAATATCACATTTCATTGATGTACGTTTATACGTGTGTGTATATATTCTGCATGTACATGTGTATATGCAAATAATGTAGATTGGTCAGCTCTCTCTCTCTCACACACACACGCACATGCAAAATCTTTTTGGGATCATAAATATCCATCTATTATGGCTGGTTGGTGTTATGTATGCATAGATATCACACACACACATACACACACACGCACAGGAATTATCTGTGTTACTTGGCATGATGTAAACCGGCCATTGTGCTGGAAAGTGTCTTCCTTGTGTGTGTTATCAAGAATAATTGTCTTAAACTATTTAAAACTGAATACTCACATAAATTAAACTCCATAAATTGAGAAAACTCTATAATTTATTTTTTATTTAAGAAAACATTAACATAAAATCATCAAATATAATAAGTTTATTCTGTGTATGGGTGCGTCTGTCTTAAATATTAAACTCATGTGGCACTGTCAAAACCATATATTTACTATTGGGCAATTTACAATGAAAAATGATTTATTACCTTATTCAACAGCATGAGGTTTCTCACATTTCTTACAGAATGGTGGTCCATCATGCAACTCCATTCCAAGCAAGCTTATTATCTCTTCCTGTTGACATTTCAATATCAAATAATAAATAATAATATACTTATATTTATATATACCATAAATATTTTGTTATAAAATATCATATTTGTGTATTTGTACACTTCAGTTATATTACTATATACATATATAACATTTTACCTCTAGCTTGTAAGGTGGTATATTCGGTGGATATCTCTCGTATATTTCGCCGGTTCGTTTAATTAGAAACTTTGTGAAATTCCAACGTATATGCTCGCCATTGTTCTTCTTATCTTTCAAGTATATGTATAATGTAGCCGCATTTGGCCCATTAACATCAACCTATATGTATATATGTATGTATATTGTAACATAAAATATTAATATATTTGTTAATATAATTTTGTACCTTTGCAAGGACTGGAAATTTAACTTTAAACCGGTTTTCCACTGTCTCTTGAATCCATTCATTCCTATAAGGTTCCTGTGCGGCAAACTGGTTGCATGGAAATGCTAGAATCTCTAGGCCTGCAAAGCGCGTGTGTGTGTGCATGCGTGTGTGTGTGTGTAAGGTACATAAACACACACATACACACTGACCAAAATAGTTGTATTTTTCATATAAGTTGTTGAGCTCGTGGTAAGTGTTCGAAGAAAATGGCCTGAAAAATGAATAATTTATTGCAGAAAACAAAATAATAATGTGTAAAATAATTCAAACAAAGGATTAAAAACTAACGAATATGTTGCAACATTGATAATGAGAACAACTTTGTCCTTGTATTCACTCATTGATACATCTTTGCCATATTTATCCTGCAACATACTTGTATATGTATATATATATTAATATAGAATTCCATGCACACACATATACATAGACATAAACATGTGTGTGTGTAACCTTGAATGAGATATCGTAGATGCTTGCCGGTTTATACTCTGGCTCCCGCATGTCCAGAGTCCCTTCTTCCTCACCCGCTTTGCCCTAAAACTATTCGAGGAACCCTAGCTTACGTAACTAAATAAATTTACTATCTTATTAATGTTTTTTTTTTTAAATTAAAAAAAAATTAATTTTTTCAACTTATGAAGTTTATTTATGTGACTATTTAGTTTTAAATAGTTTAAGACAATTCATACACACAAGGAAGATGGCCGGTTTAAATCCTGCCAAGTAACACATGTACATTCCTGTGTGTGTGTGTGTGTGTGTGTGTGTGTGTGTGAGAGAGAGAGAGAGAGAGAGAGAGAGAGAGAGAGTGATTTCTAGGCATACATAACCCAACCTGCCATATATTTATGCACATAGTGATATATATCCCAAAAGATTTTGCGTGTGCGTGTGCGTGTGATGCGTATTTCGTGAGTGCCATGTTTCTCTTTCTCTCCCCAGATATCTCAACCATAGCTCCTCCTATAAAAAAAATTGAGTCTTTAATATTAAATGTGTGTGTGCGTGTGTGTATATACACACATACATGAAACTATACTTGAAATATTATACTAATGTACCTGAAAGTATATTTTATATTGACAGATGTTCACAACGTTTGTTCACTCACGAGCACATCACACACACACACACACACACGATATATTATTTTTATTGTGTTCACGTAGTAATAACTGAGATATTTAAATTAAAATGTGAATATTATATGATTTCTTTTAGTTAAATTTGATAAGCATTAGTAATATATATCACTAACATGTAATACAAAAGTGGATCTCATCACTATACTAGCATAACTAGTGATTAAATCTGTAATTGAAAAATGCTACGGAAATGTTTAATTATTAATTTAATTATTAATTTACTAATTATTAATCTAGTTTAATTACTAATCCGTAACATTTTTTTAGTACGGCATATATCATTGAGCATAACAGGCATCTGTGGTTATAACATTTTCATAAAATAGCTTATTATGTAGAGCAACGTGATCACACACACATTGCTTCTCCTTCTTACAGGTTTCATTATGTGTGTGTGTGTGTGTAAAATCATTATTAAATTATAGCTTTCGTTGCAAGAGTTTGTAAATTTATAACGTCAGCTTATCATGTACCGAGTTTACATAAGATAAATAAAGTACCGTAAATTTGAATACTATTATGTTAGTTTTAAGTAAGGTTAAACTATGTTAATACTTAAGTCATATAATAATTAATAATAATTTATTACTACACACACACACACACATAATGACACCTGTATGGAAAAACGCATAAAGAAAAGAAAAAGAAACTACTGTATTTTACTTGAAGTTTCCAGTTTATAAAATGCTTTCATTTCCCCCTCTTAATGTAAATATGAAATTAAAAGTTTATAATTAGAAGTGAAATATAAAAGATTTTTGTATTACTTTAATACAAATAATAAATTATTAACTGCTTTTTCAAAATGATTTTATATTAATGTTTTTTTATATATAAAAAGAGGAGTTTTCTCAACTTACGTATGTGAGTATTTAGTTTTAAATAGTTTAAGATAAATATTCTTGATGGCCGGTTTAAATCCTGCCAAGTAACACAGAGATGTGTGTGTGTATGATACCTATGCAAGCCAGCCATATTAGATGCATATTTATGCACATAGTGATATATATCCCAAAAAGATTTTGCATGTGCATGTGTGTGTGTGTGTGTGTGTGAGAGAGAGAGAGAGAGAGAGAGTTGACCAATCTGCATGTACATGCATAATATATACACACACGTATAGACGTACATCAATAAAATGCGTGTTGATGCGTATTTCCATCTCCTAGCTCCTCCTTTAAGAAAACCTTTAATATTAAGTGTAAATATACTTTCAGGTAACATTAGTATAATATTTCAAGTAATCAATTGTTCACTCACGAGTACATGAAACACACGCACGCACGCGTGTGTTTCATTTAATTTCACTATTAAAATCGTCTAAACTATCATTAGTATATACTATCTAAACATTCAAAAGTATTAAATTGAAAATTTATTTATTTATTTATTATAAATTGTTTATTATCACTTTTATTAATTCTTGTCAGTTCAAGGAGTACACAGGAGAACCATCTGGATTCAGCAGTCCCCAGTACTTCTCAACGTCACCGCCTTTCTGATTCTCGTTAAACAAGGCGAATATGTACGCGGTTATGGATTAGAGGGGCGTTTAGGAGTCCCATTATTCCCATTAATCTTCCTAATCAACCTGGTGTTATAGTTCCTTGCATTTCCTTGTTAGCTCCATCTCCTCCATTATTAGGCCAACCTGGTTTCCCATATACACGGTCATACATACACACACATACACGCACGAGAAAATACCTGTTTCACCGATTTGGACGTTCAAGTTCCCATATCCGGCTCGTTCGAGTGCGGAATAAACAGCATCTAGTTGGGCATCCAATAAGCTTGTGTATTTTTTGTTATCCACGTTTTCATTCCTTGAAATAATGCATAGTCGAGAGATATGCCTTTGTTCCCTCTCCATGAGAAGTATGGGTAAAGATTTATCATAAAAAATGAACCTGTGCTACTCAAGAACTGCCACAAACAAGTCAGTAAATTGTGTTTGTGTGTGTGTGTGTGTTTAAGTATTTATTTATACCTGGAGGAGTGAACTGATGTCGGATTTAAACGATCCTGCTGATGGTGGATATGAGTTTGCAACAACATCAAATGCTAAAGCAGTTGTCACCTTGATGTTTCCCAGATTATTGGAGTCCAGTGCACTCTTAACATTTCTATACAAAGTTTAAGTTAAAACAATATATAGGCTGTGTATACACATACCTCATGGCAGGGACTAGGGAACTTGATAATTTCTCATTGCCAACCACGATAACGTCGATATTAGACCATGGTTTCACATTGGATCTAACCCAGTTAGCAGCCGCCTGGGAGTTACTTGCAAAGGTTGGAACTTGGTCATTGTAAACTGCAACCGTCATTCTAAAGCCAGAGTTTGAGAATGCCTAAGTACCCCCTGGTCTGCATCGAAGATCTTTACCCTACACCTTTGCAGGAAGCGATCTGATAAGCTCTACTGCCCGGGATGGCAACGGTAAGTTGTTTCCCTGTGTACCATAGTTAACACCTATAGCATCTGTATAAACAAAGTATTAGCATAGTTTAACCTTGGATTAGCATGTAGTGTGTATTTAAGTAATTGATACAGTACTTTATCTATCTCATGTGTACATGATAAGCTTACAAACTCTTGCAACGAAAGCTAATAATAATAATTTAATAAATTACATATACTGTATAGAAGAATGCATGGGGCGTGAGGAGAAGGAGAAGCACTGTGTATGTGATCATGTTGCTCTGCATAATTGAAAATGTTATAACCATACATGTCATTTATATGTGGGGCTATCCCAGTGCGTGTTGAATACGTAGTAGAATGTGATATTTTCGTTGTCAACCTACAATTGGTCAAGAATGTCACATGTTGTAAGAGATTAAAACAACAGAAGCACCCAATTACGTATACTAATTTGAAAGCAGCACATTAACATGTTTGTATTAGACCATATTACATATTTATATTGTGTATTTTATTATTACATGGGACATAATAAAGCACCAACCTTTCCAAGCTCAGTCACATGTATACAAAACGATAAGTCGGCTAGGTAGATGGTCAAATACGGAGTTTAAACTTTGGATTGACAATATTTGATTGCTATAATATGCTTGACAATGCTGTATTCCATCCTTTGTATATCTACACTATGGCAGTTTGGTGTTATAAATGCATAGATATCTCTCACACACACTGCCGCGTTAAAAACGTAAACATGTATGTGTTCAACCCTAGGTTTAAGAAAATAATAAATTTAATAATTAATTTATTTTAGAAAAATTTAAACCTATAGAACATGATTGTTTTATATTATGAATTTTCTCAACCTACGAAGTTTATTTATTGTGAGTATTTAGTTTTAAATAGCTTAAGACAATTATTCATATTATGGATAGTTTAGGACGATTAATATTAGATGGATATTTTAATTTTAAAAATAATAAATAAATAAATAGCGGGTCGGTCCATGGGTTGACCCGACCCGACCCGTCATGGCCAGAGTTTTTTTGACGTCGGGTCGGGTCAGTTGTTTTGACCCATTTAATAAATGGGTTGGGTCAAGGCCACCCGTGACCCATTTACTCAAAAGTTTCGAAAACGTGGCACCGCGTGGTAAAACCTGGGACAACGTGGCACTACATATTACACCTTGATTTTTCTACCCATTTTAAAGTGCAATTTATTGTTTTTACTTTTTTTTTATATTTAAAAATACATTAAAATAGAAGTTCCTATGGCTATTTTGTCACGCACTTGCAGATGGTCAAGGAAAACACTGGTTAATGAATGGGTTAAGCCAGGGTCGGGATGGGCCAGGATTTGCAACGGTTGAGTCGGGTCAGGGCCAGCACAAAGGGCTATGGGTCGGGTCGTGGGGCAAGCCCTGACCCGGCCTGACCCGCCCCATTGGCAGCCCTATAAAGAATGTTACTGAAAACTGTAGCACGAGCCCGTACGCAACTTGTGGCCCTCTTCTGCTAGTTTTCACGCACAAGTTACTGCATCGCGATCCCAGTAGAACATATTCTCCATCGCCACCGTCATGCACTTCCGCTTCCATACTCCCGAGCCTAATCTCCATGCCCCAAACCCACCAAAAGCCGTCTCGGACCTGGCATAGTAGAATGCGCCTGGTGACTGTCTCCACTAGCACAGGACAGGATGCGGTAGACGAAGCTCAAGTGCATTGGCATCTTGACCACGACCGGACTCCAATAATAGATCAAGTGCATCATTGGCATCCTCAGGCTGTTCAAATCCATCCGTCTCACCAACATCCAACTCCATGTGACTGTCCATAAACTATACACTTATTCTCCACCAGATCATACGGTAATATGGAATTGCTAGCTCAAACGGCTTCGATCTGGACCAAGAATCCGACTTGGGAGTTCCTTCCATTCTCTAGTGAGTGGGTTTCTCACAGTGAATCTTTCCTCGGCTTCCTCATGGAAATCAACCATCTACAAATACCTAGCTATTAATTATAACTATATAGCTATTAAATTTTATATATCATTGATACATATATAATATATGTATTAATGTATATAAATTTGTGATTAAATCCGTAGTCGAATAATGTTATAATTACTAATTTAATTATTAATTACTAATTTAATTTTAATTATTAATCCGTAGCATTTTCTTACTACGGCATATATCACTGTATAAAAAGTTAACAATAAAACTTTATATTCGAGATAATTAGATTTTATATTTTTTTTAGAGCTATCAAATTATAGTTTGTAATCTTAAATTATAATTTATATTCGCTATGGATCAGATTTTATTCCTTAAAAACATTAATATTTAATATATAGTCATATATAAATATATAGCCATTTTATTAATCAAACATTTATAAGCACTAAAATCTATATATTTTTTAATTATTTAAACCAAGTTTACCTACAATTTGATATTAATAAGATAAATCCTGTTTAAGAACTAAAAGTATGTTGTATTAAATTATATATTAAAATATGCTAGATTTATTTAAAATTAGATTTCATTTTTATTAGTTTTCATGTTTGTTTTATATATTTAATTTATGGTTCTTTATATCTCTGGTGAAAGAATCTGTAAAACCTATTGGAATGGAACCGGTCAATAAATTAATAAAAATATTTAAAAATTAAATACACATACACATGCATATACATTAGCTAGCCTATCTAATTTATATAAACATATGCATATGTGTATAAAAGAATATATATACAGATATTTTATATATTATTTGAGTTTAAGATTTTAATAACAATTAAAATCCAGAAAGTATAGAGAACTAACAATTTAATAAAAAGAAACATCTTTTAATAAATATTAAATTTAGGGTTTATGCTCTGTTTTTTGGCTCATAGAATTAGGGTTGTTTGAATGGAGGAGACTGCGCAGGGGGGAGCATGGGAGTGCCTGAGATTGCTGAGGGGGAGTAGCGATGAACAGCGCCTTGTGGAACTTCTTTCTCGCCACTAAATTCATCTCCGGTAACGATCCGCAAGCTGTTCTTAGGATCTATGAAGCCATTGGTTTCCAATTCATCAACCGCCTCCTCAAAACAGGTATGTTGTTAGTTTTGTGTAAATTTCGCTCAATAGGTGTTTTCTACATATATTTATATGTTGATTAGATGATGTTTATATGTAGTAAATGTAGGTAATATGTGTAGGTTTGAATACTATATGTTTGTTTAATATACAGACCCCAAGTGTGTATTATACACACACACTGTAAGAAAGCTATGAATGTGTATGTATGCTGCTGCTTGTAGATTGTGTGTGTCATATGGGTGTAGTAGATTATTGTTTGTAAGAATAACATACAGTTATATGGTCAAAGAGTAGATGTTTATGTATGCTATGCACATGCGTATCACCAAAGATTAGACCTCATATTTATGTCTGTAAACTGAGACATGTCTACAAACAACGAATGCTATATATGCATAATCACAGTAATATAATTAATATACAGGAATAATCCCAGTAGCTAATGTTTATAATAAGTCATATGTCCGCTCTCACCCTCAAATTAACATCTTATACACAAAGAATTTGCTCATAATCTGAAAATGTGATCTTTTAGGTGTGTGGGGTTTTGTAAGAATCATAGATCGGACATACAGACCCACAAACAAAAAGTGCATGTGCATTCGGAAAACATATTTATGTTACACATAGAGTGACACGAAACATGCGATGCATGCATTTAACTAATGGCTAAACAATATTGGTATTTTGTCATATACTTGTTAATATATGCATTGAATAAATTAATACATTTCAGGCATGGGAAAGTTCAACCCGGAGAATCAAACACAGGAAAACTACCTTCATCTGGCCGTTACAATCCTTTCAGCATTTTGCAGAATTCCTGAGCTTGCTTGCTCTGAAGAAATAATTGACAAAGTACCTGTCTACGTAGAGGTGCTAAATACCAAGTATGATTGTGGTAATTGTGTGTGTGTGTGTGTGGTTATATCTATACATAATGTATGCATCTGTGTTTTAGCCAAAGTGGAGCTGTACTCGTAGATTGCACAGAGTGCTTATTAGCAATAGCATCGGCTTCGGAGAAGGGATTCTCCAGCGTTTGCAACTCGCAAGTTTTTCTTGCTATTTGGCAAGTCCTCCAGACATCTTCTTTAGGTAATATTGATCCATTTTTGAAATCTTTGTGTACTACTTGATGTGTGTAGTCAAATTTTGTAGCGTTTAGTAAAAACGAAGATACACATACAAATTGTCACATACACACAAATACATATTACTTTACTTTGAGCATTATACACTTACCTATTTTATTATATGAGCATGAGATCAATTTTATTTGCAGATGGTCAAGAGGTTATTTCTTCATTAAACTTACTCCTTTTTCTTGCAACCAAAATCACTATGGAGCACAGCAGCAATATAGAATATGCTCAACAGCTCGCTATTGTTGTTCCTTCCCTAGCCAAGCATTTATTGTACCAGCAAAGCGCCCTTAAGTTCGAGGTCTTGGAGATCCTAAGAATCGTTATGGTGTCGGTAAGTTTTATTACGCACACACAGCACCTTACTCATTGATAATGACTCACACAATAAATATATACACATACATTGTAAAGATTTACTTATATATTTGATTACGCTAATAGTTATAATTTATTAGATTCTTTGAAATCTACTAAAATGATCTAACAGCCACATACAATACTCGTGCTGAGTAAGCAGCATGAAGAGGTGTATGGTCAGAAGAAATACGCTCAGGACTTGGACAAATACTTCATAGTCATGTTGGTATGTCGTGAGTGTGTGTAGGTGGGCAAACACACACACACATGTATGTATGTATGTATATGTATGTATGCATATAGTATATTGTTTGTTTTTGCAGCTGCGGAACATCGAAGTCGAGCTCTGCAGGTCACTGAAGAGATGGTTGAACTCATGGGAGCTTCATGGCTTATTGGGGCAATTAAATTTCCAGACAATAGTATTACGACTCCTTCTGATAGGTTTGTGTATATAGATATATATGTACATATGTATACATATATGTACATATTTCTATTCGTATTTCTGGTTATTGTAGTAATAAAAGTCTCTCTCTCTCGCTCACACACCCAGACGCACACGCACACGCACCCACGTGCATATCATCATTCTTTTGCAGATTTCTCTTCCTCGTGGTGGAATCTTTAAGAGTGGAAATTCCTGTTGTGCTTGGTGAGCTCTTACAGATTAATTCAGATCCAAAGAGAGATAAATATCACAGTCTGGCTGCATATTATGCACTTCTCGAGCATATCATCAACTTCATTTCAGAAGAAGGTATGTGTGTGTGTGCGTATGGGTGTGTGATTAAATAATTTGAACAGATATATAATATTAGGATTCCAATCTATGTTATTTTGAGTTTATTATATTGCTTTAATATCTACGATAAACCGTTCATTTTACTGTATTCAGAGGTTTCAAATCAACTGGATGCAAACTCTTCGCAAAAAATTGTTTCAGCAGTTGATGAGATAACCGGTGTAATCCTCGAACGGGTTGAAGATGCAAAGGTTTGTTTATACATTTAAATATGATATACATACACACACAGTTCTTAAAAGTGTGTGCACGGGCGCCGAAACACAGATACACATGTATACTATATGGATATGCACATATACCGTTATCTAACTCCTTGTTTAGGATAATGGTATCGATCAAGGGGATGAACTTCTCAGTTCCGTTCGACTTCTAGGCAGGTAGGCACGCTTGAACAACTTACACACGCAAGCACATCCACCCGTACATCTATATTATACATGTTTATATACTGTTTGAGTATTGCTAAGCGAATTTATCTATCTAGATACCTAGCGGAGGCTCCAACTGCACATAACACACACCTTTTGAAACTTCTTGGTTTCGTGTTATCAATCAGAACAGAAGGAGAACAGAGGTAAACATCTCGTGTGTGTTACGTAGGTATATACATGTGCAGATATGTGTGTGTGGAAATTACGAAATCGCTTAATATTAAGTTCCAATGTGGGTTTGTTGTTCTTGTAGCTCGTTTTATGCAGTGCAGTTTATGATACCTGCATTGCTTCAACTCACTATGAAAGAAGAGGGCTGTGAAGCAGTAGTATCTTCTGGAGGTCATAAGCAGGTATATAGCTATTTATATATGCATGTATGTCCATGGATCATTTATCAAAATAATTGCTTCCTGTTACAGATTATTTCTTTCATCATTTCAGCTCTCAAGGCAGGACAAGAAAGCCTCATTATAGAAGCAGTGGATATTCTCTTAAATCTTCTACAAAAGGTGGTACAATTTTTAGTCACTTAGCTAATTGTTCAAGTATATTCTGTTGTTTGCTGCAGAAAGACAGGTTGATTAATGAGTTAAGTTACCTGGATTTTGTCCCAGCATTGCCTTCACTCGCTAACTGGGCTGGTGACTCTCTCTCTCTCTCTCTCTCTCTCTCTACACTCACACCCACACACACTTACTGTTGCAGCTAGAACTAACAGGAACATGGAAATTGCTCTTGTTGCAAGTTTTTGCATGGTGGTGTTAGGCATGACTAATGAAGTTACGCTCAGAAACTGTCTGGAGCCAAAGGATTTTGACACTATTAGCAGCCTTATTGGAAAGTGCTTACAAAGCTTCTCCCAGGTGTGTGTGTGTGTGTGTGTGTGTGTGTGTGTGTGTGTGAGAGAGAGAGAGAGAGAGAGAGAGAGAGAGAGAGAGAGAGAGAGAGAGAAGAGGAGAGAGAGAAGTTACTGACTTCTACTTTAGGTTGGAGCTGCCGAAGAAGAAGACTTGATGGATGTGATTATTTCAGGTAAGAAACTATATATTTTACATGTTATTAAGCATAATTATTAAATTTAATGTCGTATCTTACATCGATTATTAGAATCCTTGGCGTCTCTTAACCGGTATCCCTCTTTGAGCTCGACGTTGAAGAGTTATTTGACTGGTTTACCACGTAATAGGTATGTGCGTGTGCGTGTGCGTGTGCGTGTGCGTGTGCGTGCGGAGAGAGACATGTACATAATCTACTTTTTAACCTTGAACAGGGCCTGTGATCCAAATATTCGGATGCTACTTGACATGTTAAGTCGATAATTGTATGAACTTTGTTTAATGTATTGATAGTATTGAAAAAGCAATTGTATCTAATTAATAAAAGTAATCGTATTAATATGTTATGAGTATTTTGTTTATTAAATAAAATTATTCTGTTTAAATATAGCAATTCTGTAATTACTTTAAATATGTTAACATTTTGTTACCTTAAACATCTTAGGTTCGGTTTTTATTTTAAACCATCAAATAAAAGATTAATATATAAATTATAAAAATACTTTTAATCTGTGGTAACAACTGTATACAAAAACTCATAACTCATATATAATGTATGAATTTTACATAAATGATCAACTCTCAAGAAAAGTGACCGCGGGTTCCCTGGTATATTTATTTTAAATATATTTATTTTAATTATAATTAAATTATAATTAATTATAATCTTAATATGTGAATTTATTTTCCGTTTGATAAGTTCAATATAGCGAGATTACACATTTGTCCAAATAATATGTAAAAATTCCCGTCTTTACAGAGGTAATATTTTTATGTATAATAAAATGTTACAACTATCCTTCATTAAGAGTTCAAGAATATAGTACATGTAATGTAAACGGTAAATATGTAAGTTACTTTACTTTAGTAAGTGTATATAATTAAGATATATAAGAAGTTTATTATGGATTTAAAAGGTAATCCCAATCATATTTGAACTATCTTATAAACTCATAATAAATTATTTTAATTATAAAATTAACTTTTGTATATACCTTAATTATATACATTTATTAAGGTAACTCACGTATTTATAGTAGTTACATTATATATCCTGTTTATATTAAATATGATTTGTACCATAAACCTAAGCATTGTAATACTTTGTTATGTAATATGTATTATTGATTATAATTGCAAATGTTTTTCACTTATAATTTTGTCTACTCATGTGCCTGTGCTTTTGTGTTTGTGTGTGTATATATGTGAATGCGTGTGTATTGCTGTAATTTCATGAAAATATCTGAGGCTAGAAAATGTATATACATGCTCATGATAATGTGTAACACGTCTATATGCATATATACACAGCTATATAAGGTTAGTTGCAACGGCAAATGCTTTCTATATATGCTTAGTGCCTTGCATTAACTATTACATATATTGCGTGTATGATTCTTATATGCACTTAAAAGAACATGGACACACACGTACAGTGAGAGCATGCAGTTTGATACATGTGTATACTTCAGTCTATAAATATAATAAATATCAACTACAATTTATGGCTACACACATTAAACAAAATGTGCTGTTTATTTTATGTCTAATTTTCACAAAATACGTGCGTGGCCAAACCTGTTTTTTAAACTTTCTATATGCATACAGTGCATTTTGTTTCTTATTTATGTGTATTATTTACCATGCTAGACTTGAAGCCGTACATTGTATCTAGGAGATAGTAGATGATCTTGGGGATGAGTATCTCTCGAATCCCATCCAATCCCATCTCTTTGATGTTGTTGGTGATCTCATTCACTCCAGCTTGATGTAATACAGTGCTTGAATATATAGATAGTAGGAAAAGAAATTAGCCCCACTGTGAATCACTGCTTCCTCAGAATGAAAGAGGAGTGCAGTATGTTGCCCCTCGGGGGCCTGCATGTGCATATGAAGGTATCCAGGGGGCGCTCCTCTTTCATTCTGAAGAAGCAGTAATCAATTGAAGCGGCAGCGTTGTTTCCCGACTCTACATTGAGATTGTCTATGTCAGTGAATGAGTCACCCAAACCGAAGATTGCACTTGGAAAACAAATAAAAGCGCCAGCGTGAATGTAGGTCACCGCGAATAGAAAGAGAAGCACATATAGCAAGCTAGTTTAGGGTTTTATATACCTGGGGCATCTCTTAACTTGTCCTACAACTTTATTATTGACTAATTGGTATCTTCTTTTAAAACCAAGATACTATATAATCGTAGAGATAACAAGTGTGCATGTGTACGTGTCCAGTACGTGTATAGTCACGTATTATAAAACTACAGAATACACGTTTATCTATATACAATTTCGTTGAAGAATATGTAAGTAATATATATGCATATTACACATACTTACTTTAGGTGTAATATATACATGCACCTACACATAAACATATCTACATATGTATATAATAACACTAAACTTATTTTATACAGTTCATTATTCATATTTCTTTATACGTAATATTTGTGCATATGCGTTTTACAACAGTGTACGCCCAATATCATACAGATTATATTCATACATTAGAAAAGGATCTCTAAATACCCACAAGTGCATGCGCGTACTGCAACTTTTAAATGGTATTAAGAATTAGTTTGTTTGTGTGCACGTGTATATGTGTGTGTGATATATATATCTTTACAAAGGAGAGTCTGAATTCAAAAGAACTTCAAGAAACTAGAATTTACTGTGATCTCTTTCTCTCTCTCTTGATATCTTTCTTACTTACATATATGGTGTTTACTGGTTTCCTATAGCTCATACATGCAGCAGGAGCTTGTGCATGTGCATAACTCGATATTACCCAGCAAATAAGCACATAAACAAGTTGGTTATTTACTTGGACAGTCTTTCATGAGAAATTGTTATTCATTACATAATGTAAATGCCTCTTTCCATTTATGTGGTAATACATCAGGAAATTTTATCCTCAAATTTTACGGCACACATCTACACAATGTGATTTTAAATTAGCTTTAACACATTTTATATTTAAATATTTAAACCATCATTTCAAAAATTTACAAAACTTCTTAAAAATGACTCAACACTTAAACATTGTTTACGCAGATACTTAAAATTGGTGTAGAAAGTCCCAAGTCCCAAATTGATATATATATATAGGACTGCAGTAATGTACTAGCCGGCAGAATGCAAGATACGATATATTGTGTATACAACATGGTACGAGAACATAAACTGGATTTTTTTTTTCTTTTTTATATGCAATGTCTTGTTCCCTACGTACAGTCCCTAATTGTACTAATGTGGTTCTCTTACTTTGCATCATAACACATTAATTTCATAGTAGTTCAATAATTTCATATAGTAAGTTATGAATCGTTTCGATCATTTAAATCCAATAATTAAGATTTTTTAAATGCATTAAATAATGATTCATTCTATCCCAAGTTGTACTTATAACGACACATTAGACTCGTAGTTTCCGACTAAGATATGCATATAAACAAGTGAATGACTTATATGTGTCTAAAACAATTCAATCTTACTTCTTAATAATGAGTTCATTAAGTAAACTCATGTTTTCAAAAGTTTTTTTAAAAAGCATTTTAAAATTAAGAAAATTCATTGAATTAATAAAAATAAAAACATTTAAATGAACACGGATGATCTACTTATGATTCACTTCATTAATAATATTTCTCACTTAGTGAATCACATATAATATAAAATGATAACCATTAAATATTTTAATAATTGTTTAATTTAACAATAACAATGTAGTTGTGTAATGACTATATTATATATCATGATGTATTTAATAATGTCCAAATGTGATTTAAAATTTATGATTTATCAATTTTATATAACACATGGTTGCTCTTTAAGAAACAAATCCTCAATCTTTTTACAAAATTTAAGTTTGATCTACTTGGACATGTTTTGCATTCCATATCAGTACACAATATTGAGTTCAATAATACATCTAAATAAAGTTATCATTTTATATTACATATGCATTAACAAAATGAAAATAATCAAACTTAGAAAAGAATTTAAAATAATTTGAATGTTTCAATTTTGGATAAGCATACTTAAGAGAATCGCACACACATTCATATATAATTCGTCATATATATTATAATGTATATGCTATACGTGTATGTGCCTCTTCTTTTATTATTTATATATTAGTAAGACAAATTAACATAAATAACTTAGAAGTAGTACCTCGTGAACCTTTCCAAAATATATCTTTAAATTTTTAATTAACACATTTATAATTCTTAATTTAATTTTATAAAGTATTGTGCTCTATCTAATTTAAGAAACTGAAAAAGCTATTTAAGCATACATGATAGTTGCGTGTGTGTATATATGTGCATGCATGCGTGTCTTTGTGCTTATTTACATGACTATTTTGAAAGCTTCACGCACCCAACGCACAATTTTCAAAGAATTGTAAGACATTTAATTGAAAGCTATTCATAATTTAATATAACTTACTACACTTGCTGAAAATTATGCCATGAGAGAGAGAGTAATGCAAAAACAGCACACATTCATATACGAGAGAGAGTAATGCAAAAACAGCACATTCATATACGAGAGAGAGTAATGAAAAACAACACACATTCGTATATATTTTGTGTACAGTTGTGACTTACTCTGCACCAATATGTAACATATATATTCTTTCTTGAATTTAACATTAGTTGAATAAACAGTCTTAAATTAGTTTGTATATTAAAATAAGATTAAATTTTACTAAATATATAGTAAGCAATGAAGCATACAAAACAGGAGATAATAATAATAATAATATATTCTCCTGAAATATATTTATATCTTATTAATTTCCATCACAACAGACTTGATAACCCAGTAAACAACATTCACTGGCTTGAGTAGGGATTTCGGTTCCCAACGGAGGTGCAGGCAGAGGCAGAGTACCATCGAGACCTTTCGTTAATATATTGTATTAGAAATCGATGCAAACATGATTTATTAACTATATTACATACACCTGGACGATATATATTCTCTTTATCCAGAATTATATAATAATTTATAATTTAATGGGATGACTTTTATTTTATTCAATATGTAGTATTTGTATTGCATTTATTTAAATAATGTATCAAAATTATTTTACACGAGAACAAATTAATATATGTTTTATCATCACGTACTCATACGTCGAATGAAGGATAATTAACGCTCTTAAGTTATAAATTTATAATAAGTTTGTTAACATATATACCCAAATATACAATTAAAAAAACTTAATTCATATAATATTAATACCTGTTAACATCCTTCCATGAACAGCGGAGGCTAGAAGTAGCGCTAGCAAGATGCAAAGAATGCAAGTATACTGAGATTTTTTCATGTTGCTGTATATTGTATATCGATGTTACATATATGGATTTGTATTAGAAGTTTAAATAATTATAGGATTCTTCTTGCTTTACTCGCCTCTACTAAGTCTTTGTTGAAAACGTTGGATATCTCTTAAGTATATGCCTATATGTTACACTGATTTATTCATTTTTAAGAAAAATTTGAGATTTATACCTCTGAATAATTATATTTACATATATATAATTTATCAAAATTTTAATTCAGAACTCCATATATTTTAACAATTAAATTTATAGTGTGGTGTGTCTTATTTACAATATATATTGGTACGTTATATAGACATGGACATATACATATACTTGTATGTACAGATGTATATACGGAGACATCTATGTCTGATACACATATTTATATACAATGCACATGCATGGTTAGGCAAGCCAAAGTTATATATATGTGATTGAATACATGTACTAAATCTGTGTTTGGCTGTCGTAAATATTATTATTATTTGTTAAAAGATAAATTTAATTAATCTAATTTTGTATATATATTTAATATGTAAATCCTTTTTTTATAAACACTTCTCCTTTGAACATATTTTTTATTCATCTTTTAAATTGGCTGAAAACTCAGAAAAGAATGAATAGCTTAATAATAAAAGCAAGTAAAAATCCTAGTGAAAGAGGTGCACCCAGGCTTGAGTGTAACAATATACAGCAATATGAAAAATCTCAGTATACTTACATTCTTTACATCTTGCTAGTGCTACTTCTAGCCTCCGCTGTTCACGGAAGGATGTTAACAGGTATTAATATTATTATTAAAAGTATGTATTAAGTTTGTTTATGTATATATGTTAAACAAACTTATTAGACAATCCCAAGAGCTTGATTCAAATTCTCAGAGTTTTTACCTAGTGCCACAGAGGTGGCTTGCTAGGTGCCAACCCTGGAATCCCTCTTTAGAAACCCCCACAGTATATAGTAAAGTACCTGTGTTAGGAACCCGTCATTTAGGAACTCGTACCCCTAGTTGGCCAAGTCCATGGTCTAGGCTCACTTTGTGAATTAAGATGTGTGAGCTAGCCGAGTTGCAAATATCGTTCCGAGCTTAATGTGGATGAAGTGGCAGAGTAAGGCCTTATTCATTAGTTTTATAGAACATGAATTTGAGCAATCCTTTTAAGCTTGCAAGCAAGTTAATAATTGCAAGAAATGATTAACTCCTTAGACATGACGTACATGGTCACAAGGGTAAAATCCTGCCAACGATAAGGGTAGGCTAATTTAAAGGCCTTGTTGTGTGGAAGTTAGGGTGGCACAACGAAAAGTTGTGCCTTGACGACACAAGCTTATCTTGCACCAGTAGGAAATAAGGAATTCTCTTTTAAATCCAGGAACTCTCACTACATATACTCTATCTTATTTATGTGATGGAGACCCCCTTATTTTCCTGGGGTAACATCCTTAATGAAAATGAAATGCCTAACCTAACCCTAAACCTAACCCCTAGGGGGTATTAGGGCATGACCCTAGGGGTGTCCCTAACCCTTTTTGACAAGCTACTCTTGAGGAATATAACTGGTAACATAAAATTGGGGAGAGTTTTTTAGAAGGTAAGTTTTAGTTTCGTTTAGAGTTTCCTGTAAATACCTAATGACACTTGGCCAGACCATCACCAAATACCTAAGTGCATTAAGCGGGCCTGTTTCCTACTACATCTAAGGTTCATCATACAACTCGGTAGGTAACAACAGTCAAACCCTAAAGTAAAAAGTCAAGTCATAATAAAAACTATGACACACTCCCCGCCTTTGAAAATGTCAATGTCCTTGTTAATGTCCTACTCCAAGACTAGACTAGGTTAGAAAAAATTAACCAAAAACTAATGTTAATCACTCTATGTAGAGTCAGCAAAGTTCACAAGTTTTATTACCCCCCTTGCATTACGTGAAGCTAAGTACTTCAAAACTGTCGTTCATTAAATAATAACTCAGTTGTCGGAGGCACCACATGCACCTAGAGATCTTTGCACATTTGCAAAGTCTGTCACCCAACACAGACAATAAATTAGTTAATTTCTTTACTTTAACTATAATTTATATCAAAGGCATCTAGTTAATATTGTGTATTGGCCCCTAGGTTAATAAGAAATAAAGTCCACTTTATTTCTCATCATCATAAATAATTGGAGATCTTGCCTCAAACTCAGTCACTAACTCCATCATGTTTTGTAGATTTTTCAAAGGTTCCTATGTCGACTCACATGCTAAGTAATCTTTCCACTTAACAAGATGTTCACGTTTACGTTTTTACGGCTCATAAATATTCCTTCCCTTTAATATTTTTTCAACTCTCCTTACCAACTAATTCTGAAGGCGGACGTAAATTATGATATCTATTTGGATGTTTCTCATCCTGGTGAAATGGTTTAAGTAAATTGACATGAAACACATTGTGTATTGCTCCCAACTTTGGAGAAAGATCTAACTCATAAGCTACCTTTCCTACTCGCTTTACCACCTTATATGAACTTATGTAGTGCAATAGAAACTTCCTCGAAAGAGTTGTTAGAATCTTTAGGTTTTTGGTACTCAACAATACCATATCCTCAACCTGATACTCTACATCTTGTTGATGATTATCGTATTATTGACGATACCTTTCTTGTGCTACAGTTATTCCTTGATGAGCAGCTTTCCATGTACCATACAACTGTCCAGTGAACTATGCTACAGAGAGAACTCAATCGATATCATCCTTTGGTAACATTATGCTTTGAGGAATACCACCCTTATTCCTAATTAACACCTCCATCGGGCTACATCCAATCGCAGTGTGTGTCAAGTTATTGTAACATATCTTAGCCATATCCAAGTGTTCAACCCAATCAAGTTGATCACCTTAAATATAGCATCTGAAATAGTCCTCGACTTGTCGGTTCACCCTCTCCATTTGACCATCCATTTGCGGATGGTAAGCCGTACTAAACTTCAACATCATACCAAATTGTTTAAACAATGTTCCCCAAAATTTCCCTGTAAACCGAGAATCTCGATTTGAGATTGTGGTTTCCGGTAGTTCGAGCACTCTTATGACCTCATAGAAAAACAACTTTGTTGCTTGTTTTGTATTCAATGTCTCTACAGTTAAAATGAAATGAGCAACCTTTGAAAACTAATTGACCACCACCATAAGGGCATTGAAACCACAAGATTTTGACAATCTCATAACAAAGTCCAAAGTAACACTTTGAAACGGCCGCTCTAAAATTAGTATACATTACAACTTCCCAGCTTGTTTTTGCAATTGGCTTTTCACTTGTGAACTCTATCCTGCATTGTAAAATGCACCCGTTTGAGTGCATCCATTCGACTTTCTATTCTTGCTAGAATATTACCATCTTTTTCGTAATTGATGAACATGTTTCCTCTTTATTACCATGTTCAAAGCCCCTTTAGCAAACTTGTCTTGAGGATATGCTATCACAAATTCATTCACTAAAGTTGACACTAGTGCCAATATGATATGGAGATGACCTTTCTTACTAAGTGTGTCAGATACCACATTGTCTTTCTTAGCTTTTGTCACGACCAAATACAAGATACAGGATAGATGATACGGGATACAAGATATGCCTACATGATATACCTACAAAATATGCTTATATAATATGTTTACATGATATACCTACAGGATAAGGGACATTATTTTAGCTCATGCCTAGATTAGCTCTTGGAATATCATTTTTAGCTTATGCCTAGATTAACTCTTGGAGTTGTAAGTATAAAAGCTCCGACCTAATTGTTGTACAATTAGCTATTATCAACACTAGTCATTATATGATCATTCTTATTATATTCCTCGTTCTTGTCTTATTCCTTGCTCTTGAGTTAAGCCTCCTTATTTTTATCTTGCTTTTGGGTCGTGACTTGACAATTTTAACTGTTTTTATAGTTCCCCGATTTTTAGTTACTTTTTTTTCTTAATTCTGTTAACATGGCAAAACTTTCTTATAGGTAGAAATCACTATTCACATAGTACATGAAACGTTTTTCCAGTTAAAGTGTAGGGATTTCGTCTTATAGAGAGCTTTATATATATCATCATTAAAGTCAAGAATAAGATTTTGCTTTGGCCATTGCCATGTATAATCATTTTTGTTTTTGTAAAAAATAATTAACATACTAAGGGTCGAATATTGATTTATTTTTTTTACATTGTAATTATTATAGTTAATATACCTTGTAATATTATTTTGTTTTTACCCTTGTTTTTACCTTATTTATACAGTAATAATTTCTATTTGTTTTCTATATAATTTATTTTATTTAAATTTACGTTTGTTTATTGATTTTAATTGTACCTAATAAAAACTCTTTAAATTTCATTAATTAAATTAAAAATAATAAACATTAAATCTCTTTATTTCACTTGTCTCTTTCTTCCAAGCTTTTTCACTTATCTTTCTAATTCCTTGCAATAACTATATGAGTATGTATATATTATATGTAATATTTTATATAATATTACATATAATATATATAGCAAGGAACAATAATCCCTGCAATAACTATATGAGAATGTATTCTATTACTAACTAAGGAGACTAGGAGTACACATGAAAACATGAATAAACCTGGTTTTTGTCTTCGGTTAGTTTGCACACATCTTGCATATGACAACCATCGTGCTCTCAAGGTGTATCCATGGACAGCAAAACGTGCGAGCAGCAATGTATCTCACACAGCAGAATATAAACAAGTTTTGTATTATCTGTGAAGACACAGAACATGAAATAAGAACAAAAAGACATATATGCTATTAAATAAGCTTAGATTTTTTATACAGTAGATGCATGTAACATATGCATAGTTAAATGGTCATAGCACGCAAGCACCCACACACACACATTTTCTAATATGCACCCATACTGCGTAAGTCCATGTATATATGGATGTATATATGTTGACATGTATTCTATATGTATGCATATATATTAAACGCGTACATAGACTCTGATTAAGACAACATACACGTGCTTAACGATTTAAGTGGGTATGCAACTAGAGTATACAACAATTATCCCTGTACACGACTAATCATTAAGTATATATATATAACACGTGTAGATGCAGTTCTTGCGTTAAGTAAAAACCAACTTTGTAATTAACAGTTGATAATATGTAATAAACAGATATAACTAGAGATGTATAATATTCAAATGAGTAATAAACTACTATTTAATTTTTATAAACTTTCTAGAAATATTTTTAACATTTATTGGTAGCATTAGATAAGAGTTAATTGTTTATCAATTTATGTTTCAGAAGATTGTGTCAATATATAATATTTCACTTTATGTAGTATTCACAGATTGACACAGCCAGATACCTGAAATCCTGGACAGAGGTGGTCTCAATCATGGCCTCGGCCTGGCGAACGAGTTCATCCGCATCTGAGACGCTGCCGTATTCGCTGCGCACGGACCATGAATCTGCAGCAACGGAACATCACCGCTTCACAAAATAACCCTAAAGTATATTCTAGGATCTAGCTTAGGTGTATTACATGTAATATTTTATATAAGTATAATGTATGTATATATTAAGAGTTTCATAAATATCTATTATATCTGTTATAATTTAAATATGTGAGTCTATACATCTTACAGACATTATTTACATGTGTGTGTAGAGAGGGACAAAGAGAGATGAATTTATGCATGCACACATGCACATATATATATATATAACACACACGTGTTTACCTTTAACACTCATGTCCATGCACATAGTCACAAATTTTTAATTAAAATATTAAACCATTAAACCACATTATAAAACTCAGAGACAAAAAACCAATATGGGCACCTCATATACACATCCATGACCACACACACGCACATATATGGAATTAAACATTTATAGGCACATTAAACATTATATAATTCAAAATGAAATATCTTTTGTTAAGCCATAATTGTCGAATTTACATAGAGGATGTATGTGTGTGATAATATAATATACAGGTGTGCATTTATGATATAATTCAAAATTAAAATATATTTTATTATAATATATTAAATTAAATAATTTTTTTCTTTCTATCCTTATTTACAAAGTATAAAATTATCCCTAATTTAACTTACTATCAAATTACATATGCCATGGTGAAATAAAAACATAATTTAAATGAGAAAGTAAATAAAATGTTTTTTCACTGTATTTTAACGAATTATAATATAATTTTATACATATTACAAACCCAAAACCAACCCTTATTCTTGGACCCTTAGTACTTCCCCTAGTATGTTAGTCAAAAAATTTCTACCCTAATATTTATAAAATTAGGCATAGTTTTTTTACTTTGTTTATTTTATATTTTCCGGTGTGTATGCAATTCCTACATGCTATATTTTTACCTCTAACACTATTCCCCACTTTAAATCCTACTGTGTCCTCACTGCACATTTTGTGCCTTCATTCTCCTGCTCCTCAGGATACTCTGTCTCATATTCCTCCTTATACCTAGCAAACTCCGTCTTTAACTTCTTCATTTCCTACGCCATGGATGCCACTTGCAGTCGAAGACCCTGATTCTCCACCTGCAGTCGCTAGAGTTCCTCCCCCAACATTGTCAAGAGTGCTCCTCCCTGTCGGAGTTCTTCCTATGTTCTACTTATCTTATGCACCATCGGCATAGGCTCTAAAACACTTACAAGCTTGCTCTCAAGAATTGTAGGACTAGGAGTCCTTGCTTTCACCGATCACGCTCCAATTCTACTAACTGTAGCTACATGGTGTTAATCTTCGGCATTATCACTGCCTCCACAGATTATACAATCAACCTCCAAACCTCTGCTCTGTCCTTCACCATGTACCCTATGTTCACGAACTAGTTGTACAATGCTAAAGCCAACTGTGGTACATCTTGCGATGTTGACTCACCTTTGCTAATTTGTCCAGTATCTCCTATTGCATACGAGACAAAATCTGCATTAGCTACTCAACCTCCATGGGCACTTCCTCTATCTGAAGGATTTTGACACTTACCACCCATGAATATCCCTGGCTCCATAAACTCCGTTGCCATTTCTTCTGTCGGAGATTCATAGCAATGACTCGCATAGGATATCCTCCTCGTGCAAACATACCTCTGCCTCGTGGTGAGTGCCCTACTACTACACGGTTGAACCATGGCTACCGTGCCATTGAAACACGTCCCATGCCTTCGCTTGGTGATTGAGCTTGCCATGTTGGTAATTGCAACAAAACTGCAGTTGCCTCCGGAACTGTTTCTGGAATATCCCTGGGAATCTCCTTCCCCTTATTCTCTAACTGCTTCGGTGATTGTTCCACCGACTTTCCTATCTCCATAGCTGTCAGCTCCTCCTCCATCATCTCCTGCAACTCGGGGACTTCTCTTTTCTATTCTGCACCTCAGACAACCTATCCTGCAACTGCTTTTTCAGCTTATCCTCTGCTGGCTTCATCTGAGTCGTTGGTACTTGTTCATGTGGCTTCTCCACCACCATCTGTATCACTTCCTCCAACGTCTTCTGCTCCAGATGCTGCACCGCCTTATGTGGCCCTCTAGTTTTAAGTGGCTTCATCGTCAAAGCTTGTCCAGAATGCTCTACCTCCTCCTTTTCTCTTGTTCCTGTCAAACCCTCGTCATCTAGATGGATACTCTCCACCGCAGGCTTCATCTTTCCCTTCCTCACGGACTTCCGCATAGGCATCACTCGCGATGTCTTTTGTTTCTTTGCCGATGGTGTCCTCATCACCTTGCTGGTGCTCTCCTGACGCTTCCCACTAGCTACTTCCTGTACCTTCTTTCCTATCAGCCTATCCTAAGGTGTGAGCACCTTTTGCAACTTACCAGCATACTCCTGCTCCTCAACTTCCTCTCCACACTCCATCACATGATTCACAAGTGACTGTATCCACGCCAATGCAATCATCGGAGACTCCTTCTACTGTATCTCCTTCTCCTGAGCAGTAAAAACATACTCCCCCAGTTTCTTGAGGAGATAACGTGCAACTCATGCGCACTTCCCCGTCTTAAGCACGTCATACAGAGGCATGACTATCTTTGAAGCTGTAGTCGAAGAGAGTCCGAACTCAAAGGAGTTCACCAAGAAATTGATCACGAGCTCCACCTCCTCCTCGAGATCCACCACACGCAAGCCAAGCTTGCTATTATATTGCTTCCCCTCCTTAAGATAGAGATCTAAATTCTTTTTATCTACCTCTAACTCTCCTTCCTCCGATGGTAGCCGAAAAATCTCTGCAATAACCTTTTCATTGATCAACATTCTTTTCCCTTTAGCATATGCCAGAAAATTATCTCCTACCATCTTTTCTGCCATCATAATGAAGTGATAGCACTGTAGTGCATCAGGATTTACCTGCGCTAGAAAATGAGTGTATTTTTCCAGACCCAATCCCTCAAGAGCTTTCTCTAGCTCTGGGCTAATCTCCCAACCCATCAACATGATTGTTTTCACCACAAGCGTGTTCTTTCCTCCTGCCATATCCACGAAGAAAGAAGTGCAAACCCTAGATCTAGGTTTGGCAGTGATTTCTAAGTATATTGGAATATTCATATGGAATATTTCTCAACATCTATAAACAACACTTCATACTTTCTCAATTTATTTATATTAACCCTTTCCTGCATCATGTCTCCTTCTAGGGTTTCAACACTCACCACACCCTTTCACTTACCTTTTAGACTTAGCCATTTCATTTTCAATTTATCCTGTGATTTATCAATACTTCCTTTATACCACAAGACTAAATCTCCTTCTTTATATCACTTCTTTCTTTTCCTATTATACAGCTCTCTTTTTTGAATTGCCTGTACAGTCCATAAAGCATGTAATCTTATCTCATCCAGTTTTTTAATTCCTGTAGCCTACGTTGTAAGGATTCTTGCTCACCTAAATTATGCTTTACAGCAATCCTTAAAATGGCACAATATATTCAACAGGAGTTATTGCCTCAAGTCCATATGCTAACTTAAAAGGCGTCATTCCTGTTACAACCTTATAGGCTGTCTGTAAGCCCACAAGACTTCAGGAAGTCTTTCATCCCAGTCTTTTCCATTTTCCTGAATCACTTTCCTTAAAACATTCTTAAGGACTTTATTTGTAGATTCAGCTTGACCATTCCCTTGAGGATAATAAGGTGTAGATTTCTTATGTTTTATAACAAATTCTTCCATAAGTGTTTGAATTGTTTCATTAATAAAGTGTTTTCCTCTATCACTTATGATTTCCTTAGGAATTCCATACCACTATAATCATATTATATATAGCACGGGCTGTATTATAAGCATCAGCTTTCCTCATAGGTTCTGCTTCTACCCACTTAGTCATATAATCCGTAAGTACCAGAATATATTGATTCCTTTTTGTACTCACAGGATTTATAGGTCCTATAAAATCCATTCCCCACCTTTGAAAAGGTTCTAGTGGTAGGATAGGATTTAAAGGATATACCTGTTTCTTAGGTGGTATATGTGCTCTTTGGCACTTATCACATTTCCTACAGAAATCTCCTACATCCTTCCATAATGTAGGCCACCATAACCCAGCCTGTAATATTTTCCTTGCAGTTATTTCCTCTGCAAAATGCCCTCCTGCTAGACCCGCATGGGCCTCTTTCAGGATATCCATAACCTCAAAAGGTTCCACCCAACGTCTTAAACTCCATCCTGACCAGTCTTATATAACTTTCCTCCCACCAAAGAATAACGTCGTGTCCTCACGACAAATAACTTTTTCTGATCATTTCTCATAGGATGGTGGAACTAGTCCAGTCGACAAATAAACTTTTATGTCATCCATCCATGTAGGAGGAATGTGCACATGAAACAATGTGCATCAGGAAAGTCATCCATATACTGGATTGGAACTTCTCCTGTTTAATGCGGCTTAAATGGTCAGCCTGTTCATGCTGTCTACCGGGTTTATGTATGATTTGAAAATCATACTCCTGTAATAGGAGAAACCATCTAGCTAAACGTCCTGTTAGGACTGGCTTTTAAAAGATGTAACAAAGCCTTATGATCTACAAAGATTTTGACTTTATTAGCTAATAAATAATGTTAAATTTATGAATTGCATACCCATTCCTAAAGCTTCTTTTTTGTGGTAGTATAGTTTACCTCTGCCGGTGTTAACCTGCGACTTGCATAGTAGATAGGACGGTCCTTTCCATCTTCCTGCGTCTTGTAAGGATAGCTCCTATTGCAATGTCTGAGGCATCAACCTGCACATGAAATTCCCTGTCCCATTTAGGATTCAATATAGGTGCTGTTACTAAAGATTTCCTTAATGTATCAAAAGCTTCTGACATGCAGGAGTCCAATCATAGGATTTTCCTGCCTTTAAAAGGTCAGTTAAAGGTCTGGCTATTTGGGCATAATCCTTAATAAACCTCCTATGATAGCCAATCTTTTAAAAACCGCCTTAATTCTTTTAGATCCTGCGGTGGTTGTAAGGTAAGTATAACTTTAACCTTATCCTGATCCACCAGGATTCCTTCCTTACACTACATGTCCTAAGAGAACTCCTGATTTTACAAAAAAATTACATTTCTCAGGATTTAAAGCAACTTGATTTTGCTTACATTTCTGAAAACACCTTTCTAAACAATAAAGATGATTCTCTTTATCACTATATACACTAAAATCATCCATAAAAACTTTCATAAAATCCAATAAATATTCCCTAAAGGTATCAGTTATGATCCTTTGGAAAGTAAAAGGTGCATTACATAAGCCAAATGGCATAACTTTATATGCATATACGCCCATGGACTTATAAAAGTGTTTTATGTTGGTCCTCCGGAGCTACTAGAATCTGGTTATATCCTGAGAATCCATCCATAAAGGAATACATCTTGTCCGGCACACTATCCAACATTTCCTGTAAACGGGATAGGAAAAACATCCTTCTTTGTGGCATCATTTAACTTCTTATAGTTTACACATACTCTCAACTTTCCATTCTTTTTAGGAACAATCACAAGTGGTGATAACCATTGTGCACCCTGTATAGGATAAATAAAACCTACACTTAACAGCTTATCTATCTCCTCCTTAAAAGCTGTGCATAATTAGGATTCATCCTATATGCTCTCTGTTTCACAGGCTCACTTCCTGGTAATAATTGTATAGTGTGTGTACACAATTCAGGAGGTATGCCTTTAAGATCTTTATAGGACCAGGCAAAAACATCCTGATATTTTTAAGCAAGTTCAATCCTTTTTCCGGAATTCTTTATCTAATTCCTGAGCAATGAATAGGTTTTTAGGTTCATTTTTGTACCTATATTCACTTGTGCAAAGGATCTGTAGTATACACATATGTATACTTGCAGGTTTCCTGTAAATCAATCTCATATGGGATTGCCTTATAGAACTTTTCCTGCAATCCGGGCCTATCTTCTTCCTTCTGCTGAATAGTTTTCTTTCCTTTCAGCACTACGTTTAAGTCTATATCTGTCAGGACTTTTAAGTCATATACTTTCAGGATTTCTACTTCTTCCTGATCGTCTAAGCCATTAAACCAGTCATATCCTTCTAAAAAAGAGGTCTGTTTTCCTTTTTAACATACCTTTTTAGTATGATTGGTTTTCCTTCTCCTTCTCCCATCATCTTTCCTGTTCCCCAATCCTGTATAACTTTGCAGTTTTCAGCCAAGGTCTACCTAATAACATAGTATATACAGTATTTTTTCCATTTGGAGGACAATAAGGGACACCTTATATTTAAGACCCTTTATAGATATAGTCACTCCTCTCACTATACCTGTAGGCTTGACACTTCTCTGGTCTGCCATTTTTAAATTAAAAGGAGCAGGCTCAATGGGTCCTAAACCCATTTTCTTACAAGCATGTTCCTCAATAAAATTAACTCCTGAGCCTCCATCTATAAGGACTTCTTTTATCTTGTTTTTACCAATATATACAGTAATGCTGGGCACATACCCATCATAATCACCTTCTTTTTCATAATGTTTTTCTACTCGGTGAATTTCATTCCTGTATATGCAGGTAAGGATTTTGGAACAATGTTCAACATTTCCAAGATTTGATTTTTAATATATGGGGCAATATGTATTAATTGTCCCAACGTGATTGTAATTTCTTGGCTCAATGCACTTTGAGCCATTGATTCTGCCACGTCATCCTGAATCCGTTTCACAGGAATGCTCTGTTTTCTAGGGTTACTCTGTTTTACAGGAATATTCTTTTTCTCTTGAATATTCTCCCTAAAATAGAATCAGTTATTTTTAGATCTTTAGGTATATCCGTCGGTTGTGTGTCATCATCCGAGATATACTCAGGGAGATCTCGTTCTTGGAGATGAGTGTTCATTCTCCCATTGTTTCGTACTATCCTGCAATGGATACACAGAATTTCCTTCTTCTTGGAAGGTATTCCTGTTTCTGACATATATTTCTTTTTACAGATTACTGCTCTCACGGCAGATGGTTTTCTACTCATTCTCGTCCACATCAATGAACCGAGCTCCAAGCTCTCTCTTGAGGAGCATTGTTTGAGGTGGAAGGCTGATTCTTAGACAATTTGGAGAAATATGTCCTTTCTCTCCACATGTATAACAAGTAAGATTAATAGAATTCCTTCCTTGTACTTGTCTTTGTCTATAGTTATTTTGATTTTCATAACTTTCTTTTCTTATATAATCTTTCTGTCCTCTGTAGGACATCTCCTTTTCCCATATTAGGCTTGTATGTGGAGCATATTAGTTTGATTCCCTCATACAGCCTATCATCTCCTCTGTATAAGGAACATTCCTTTCGTTATCAAAAGGATTCATGTTTCTTCCTTTTCCCAACTCCCAGGTTGTTCCTCATAATAGAGCTTCCTATTCCAAAATGGGAATGTGGTAACAGGCAATTGTCCACCGGAAAATGTAAACCCCTAGTTTTTGTCATTTTTAGGATAAAAAACATCTCTAGAAAACAAGCCTTTGTTTTTGTAAAAAGTAGTTAACATACTAGGGGTCGAACATTGGTTTGTTTTTTTACATAGTTATATACCTTGTAATATTATTTTGTTTTTACCCTTGTTTTTAACCTATTTATACAGTAATAATTTCTGTTTGTTTTCTATATAATTTATTTTATTTAATTTTAAATTTATTTATTAATTTTAATTGTACTTAATAAAAACTCTTTAACTTTCATTAATTAAATTAAAAATAATAAACATTATTGATTTCTGGTGATCTCTCTGTGAATCCCCTCTCTCTCTCACACACACCAGTCCACCTTTCGGAAGCGTTTCTTCATGCGTGAGGTTCTGCATCAACGAGGCCTCTGTAAGAAAAGAAACTAATGTAAACAGGATTCACCAGTTATACTGTGTGTGTGTATAGTTAGATAGATAGATATGCTATTATAATATTATTGCAGTAAGCACAGGCCTATACGTATATTGTCAATCTTGATATATATGAATGCATACACATCTAGAATACATGTATGTATGCTATATAGGAATATATATAAGACTCGACTGAAAACTGTTGTTCTTTTAAGCTACATGTCTTGTGTTCTTCTCCTCTGTGTGTGTGTGTGATAACTGACCAAAACATATTAGATAAAAGAAAGCCATTGTACATGTGTGTGTGTGTGTGTGTGAGAGAGAGAGAGAGAGAGTTGTGAGCTTTACCCATAAAGCTCGCAAGACAATGCCGGAAGGCAATGTACTTAATGCCTTCTGATGTTGCCAGATTCAACGCAGCTCTGTGAGTGAAACATCATCCAAACAGTGAGCAAAATAAACAATCAAGTAAGACGTATCAAGCATGTACATTTGTGTATATAAGTATATACACGTACATACTTAAGAATAAATACATAATGAAATAAGAAATGCAATACTTACACATAGGCTTTGGTTAACATCTTCTCGACTCCTCTCTGTTCTTCTCTTCGTAAACAGGGCCGACCACATGAATCACACGCGAGGCCTGTAGATTAAACCCTCTACAAAGAAAAATATATTAAGTAAAATTAATAAACATAAGACCTACAATCTAAATAGAAACGTAAACTTTCAAATTAAGTATGCGTGTATATGTAATAATAATAATAATAATTAATGAATCGATAAATAAACAGACATTGTTTACCTTGTGATGACAGCTTGCCCAACCTCACATTTGATACCTTGAGGAGCTACATCAGGCAGCTTTTGACAAGTATCAAGTAATCTAGGACCGGCAAAATGATGAATAGCTGCAAAAATATTAATCAAATATTTACGAGGATGACTTACATAATCTTTAATAAATAAAAAACTTACTTCCATCAACACCATAGCCTGCATTGCATCTTTTATTTGCTGGAGCCACCTGCATATGACAAATCAATAGCATGTAGAACAACAATAAAAGTGATACAAAGCCACACACACACACAAGTGTACAAGTGCACATGCACGTGTACGTCCGTATGCTCTCTCTCTCTCTCTAAAAGCTGTTGTGTATTACATACAGATGTGCAAAACAGAAAAAACAAGTATATATGCATGTCACTTAGATACCATATTCATCCTGTCTTTTTTTCTAATTTTTTAGACTTATAAACGTGTATGTCTGTCTGTGTCTGCATGTATAAATGCATATATAGACTTAGATGATAATTTGCTTATATGTATAGACAGGAATTATAACTGTCTGAACTGTCCATACATATAGTGTGTGTGGGTGTGTGTGTGAAGAACAAAAAACTTACGAGTGCATCTGTTTGTCCATCAATGAACCAGAGCCCTATATCCGCTGAACTCGGACAGCTTGTACTTGACCGGAGGCGGAGGTGGGGAGGGGTCGGTTTTCCCCACTGGGACGATCGAAATTGGGTCTTCCCGGGGCCTGTCCATGGACCTCGGACCACCCATTGCACAACTTTCCTTGTTGGCATTGCATAGAAATCTGTACACATACATAGAAATTTGTAGTGAATCCACTCACCAGATTGAGTGGCCACCGTTGATATTGCACAGCACCATATCTTGGAGAGCTAAACCCATGCCGCCGGATCTGCGGAGCACACTCCGCCGCTTCACAGAAAGAACCCTAAAGCATATTCTAGGATCCCCTATTTAGGTTAGCTTACATGTATTACATGTAATATTTTATATAATATTCTGTAAATAAGTAGCGAAGAACATAACTGTATAATGTATATATATACTAAGAGTTTCATAAATCTATTATATCTATTATAATTTAAATATGTGAGTCTATACATCTTACAGACATTATTTATATATATGTGTAGAGAGGGCAAAGAGACATGAATTTATGCATGCACACATGCTTGTATATATATACACACACGTGTTTACCTTCAACACATGCTAGTGTCTATGCACATAGTCACAAATTTTTAATTAAAATATTAAATCATTAAACCACATTATAAAACTCAAAGACAAAAATCAAACATGGGCACATCATATACACATCCACAGACACACACACACATATATGGAATTAAACATTCATAAGCACACCATTTCAATAGATCGCGGAATTTATAATGCATCTCTCCTCTTTTGTCTCTCTCTCACATACACACACACACCACATAAGTTAAACATTATGTAATTCAAAATGAAATATCTTTTGTTAAGCCATAATTATCGAGTTTGCATGGAGGATGTATGTGTGTGTATAGTATAATATATAGGTGTGTGTTCTTGATATAATTCAAAACTAAAATAAATTTTATTATAATATAAACTAAATAAATTTTTTCTTTTTATTCTATTTACAAAGTAGAAAACTATCCTTAATTTAGTTACAGAGTATAACTTACTATCAAACTACATATGCCATAGTGAAATAAAAACATAATTTAAATAAGAAAGTAAATAAAATATTTTTTCACTGTATTTTAATGAATTATAACATAATTTTATACATGTTACAAACCCAAAAACCAACCCTTGTTCTTGGACCCTTAGTACTTCCCCTAGTATGTTAGTTAAAATTTTTTTACCCTAGTATTTATAAAATTAGGCATAGCTTTTTTGTTTTGTTTATTTACATTTTCCGGTGGTCTCACAGGAAATAGCCTATTATACCAGCCTTCATTTATTCCTTCCTTTCTCATTTCTCTTTCCACATGTGCCACATTTTGATTAATAAAATACTTATAGTCTTTTGCAGAATGTCCTTCCTTATCACATATTTGACATTTTGGCAACTGTAATTTACACTCTGTCATGACCCGATACGGGATACAGGATATGCTTACAAGATAAGAGACATTATTTTTAGCTCATGACTAGATTAACTCTTGGAGTATATTTTTAGCTCATGCCTAGATTAGCTCTTGGAGTTGTGAGCATAAAAGCTCCAACTTAATTGTTGTATAATCAGTTACTATCAACATCAGTCATTTTACAATCATTCTTGTCTTGTTCTTATCTTGTTCCTTACCTCATGTTCTCATTTTATTCCTAGTTCTTGTCCTGCTCTTGTCTTGTTCCTAACTCTTGTCCTGCTCCTGAGTCAAACTTCCTTGTTCTTGGATCGTGGCTTGACACCTAGTGCCACAAAGGCAACTTGCCAAATGCCAACTCTAGAATCCCTCTCTAGAAACCCCCATGATATTTGGTAAAGTACCCATGTTAAGAACCCATCACTTAAGAACTCATACCCCTAGTTGGCCAAGTCCATGGTCTAGGCTCACCTTATGAGTTAGGATGTGTGGGCCAGCCGAGCTGTGAGTATTGTTCCTAGCTTGGCATTGGGAACTCCGGCAATTTTTTTAGGCTTGCGAGTGGGTTTATAGTTCCCAAGAAATGACTAACTCCTATCTGACATACCCGGCCACAAGGGCAACGATAAGGGTAGGCTAACCTAAAGGTGGGACATACCCCTATCATATGAAAGTTAGGGTGGCATAATGGAGAGTTGTGCCTTAATGACACAAACTTAACTTGCACTAGTAGAAGAATAACGAGCTCTCTTTTGCATCAGGGTTAGACATCTCATTTCATTAAGGGTTGGATGTGAGCGCAAGCACATTTTCTTGCTAGAATATCCAACCTCTCAGCGTTAAACCCATAACACAACCCCAAAGGGCATGCCTTGGGAGTTGTATTATGTGCCATCTAGTTTAGTGTCACATCTTCATATGACATTGTTTCCTAAGATGTGGGCTATCTCACTATAGCCTCTCAAATTCAATGATGCCATGAACGTGACTCATAAATGTCAACTTTAGAACCCCTTTGTGAACTCTTAAGAACTTGATAAAGTAAAGCTGTTAACCAAGATCCCATGCCCACAGTTGGATAGGACATGAATATGCCTTACTTAGTTGTGAGTGTTATTCCTAGATTGACATGGAGGAGGAGGCTGGAGACATGACTCAACCTCTGACCCTTGGAAGATGCAATCTAACAAGACCTTCCAGGTATGAATTCGCCAACATTAAAGGTAAGCTACCTCGAAGGTGGGACGTACCCTTATAGTTTGAAAGTTAAGGTGGCACAACAAAGAGTTGTGCTTTAATAACACAAGTTAAAAATTGCATTAATAGAAGAATAATAAGCTCAATTATGAACCCAAAAACTCTCATTATATATACTACTTAACATATTGACCATGTTTTCATGTTTTGTAAAATGAGCTAGCACAGAATATCATTCCCAATAGGAATATACTTGTTGAGTTTAACCTAATGACATCAATCTCTACAAAGCATTTAGGGCGTAGGGTTAGGCCAACCCTAGGGTTATGTCAATCTTAGGGGTATTTCTAAACATATCCGACATACCGAACTCATTGGAACTAATTAGGAACCTAATCAAGATACGGAAAACCAGGGTAAGAATTTTTTAAATGAAAGTGCTATCTTCGCCTAAAGTTTCCTATAAGTACTTAACGACACCTGGCCGGACCATCAATAAATACTCAAGTGCACTAAGTGGGCCTATTTCCTCACCACCTAAAGCTTGTCAACACAGTTCAATAAGTAATAATAGTTAATGTCCAAAGTAAAGAAGAATCATAATAAAAACTATGACATACATACATGCTGTACACAACAATGAAAACTATAAACTATTGAACTTATTTGTGAGTATGGATGCAAACCTTGCTACCAAGGTGTGTGTGTGTGTATTGTTAAAAGTATACTAGTTTGATTATAATTTGCAAGAAAGCACTCTAAAGCAAGTCTAAGAAATGCAAAGAGATTGTGTGCTCAACTCAAACGAGAATGGTATCCCTTAACAAGTTGGTTTATCCATGTTAGATTTATATTTTTATATGTTTAACTTAATATCTTACACTATTTTTAATATATCACACAAATATTTGAATGTTATTTATCCCCATATACACATAGAATAATTATCCACTTGGGTTAGTTGTGAGATAATCCGTTTGAAGAAGAGATTACATATTATTGAGAGTTTCTATATGAGGAACCATGTATAGCTAAAAACTAGAGCCGAGGTGCATCATCTCTGAGAATGCTTTAGTTTTTGAACACTTTTGTTTAATACATTCTTGTCTATATATTTTCAAAATTAATGAAGTTCCCAAATTTTTGTTACTTCTTGTAGAAAAAATCACTAATAAAAAAGAATATTATTTGAATAGATTATACTATGTTAACCAGCCTTGAGTTGGTTACCATTTATGCTACCTAGTGACTAACACCACGTATGTGTTAAAAACCAACTTTATTAACTTTATTCTTAAACTATAAACTAATGAAAATCAAAATTATATGATGACTAACACTATTGGTATAAGTGAGATAGTGACAAACTCCACCCATGAACAAGACAACATGGTGATAAACTCCATCCATGAACAAGACAAGATGGTGACCAGCACTACTCACAAACATCAAAATGGTGACCAACACTATTAACAAGAGTGACATGGTGAAGAGTATCACTTCCTATTGCAAAGAGTTCACTTTGTAGGGCAAAGAGTCTCACTTCATATGATAATGAGTCTTACTTCGTGAGGCCTAAGTGAGGCATGAGTCTCGTTTCATATTTGCAAAGAATGTTACTTATAAGGCTTAAGTTTCATTTTGTACTACAAAAGCTGCACTTCATGGGGCTTGAATCTCACTTTGTATTATAAAGTCTCACTTTGTGAGGCTTAAGTGAGGCCTGAGTCTCATTTTCATTTCATATTTGCAAAGAATGTCACTTATAAGGCCTAAGTTTCATTTAGTACTAAAAGTTGCACTTCATGGGGCTTGAATCTCACTTTGTATTACAAAGTCTTACTTTGTGAGGCTTAAGTGAGGCATGAGTCTCACTTCGTATTATAAAAAGTTTCACTTCATGTGACTTGAGTCTCACTTAGTGAGGCTTAAGTAGGTATTAACTCTCACTTTGTATTGCAAAGTGTTTCACTTGTGGGGCTTCAGCCTCACTTCATATTAAAAGAGTTTCACTTTATAGAGTTGGAGTTTTACTTTGTGAGGCTAAAGTCTCACTTCATATAAATAACAACCTTTAATTTCTTGACTGAGAATGAAAGTACATGAATTTTTAAATTTTTATATTTAGTAATGTAAACTTTTTTCAAAAGGAATAAGAAACAAGCTTTTAAATAATATCTCTATTGCAACATAAATCTCAAGATGGGTCACAAAGTAAAGCAAATAAACACTTCAGATAATTCCAACTCAATTAATCTTCATGTAATAACATAAATATTCAATGCATAAATTATTCATTTGCAAAATCTTTTCAAATAAGTCTTCAAAATTTATTAAAAACTTATTCAATTCTAAAGTAAATGTGATATATTTAATTACTCTAAGTATTTAAAAAGGGAATTTTAAATATGATAATCTACGTTGTTCAAATCAGTTAAATCCAATGATTGGCATGATAATTAAATAGTTTCACTCAATAAGCCAATGATTATTAAATAGTTTCATTCAATAAGCTACAGGCTATTTGATAATTTAAATATAATGATCAAGGTTTTCTGAATGTATTAAATAACACATGATTCTACCTCAAGTTAGACTTGCATAAACACATAAAACTCGCCATTTTAACTGATAAAGATATATAAATGAAAAGGTGGATGGCTCGGATGTATCCACAACAATCCAAAAATATATGTAATGTCAAGACTTTTTTTTCACATGGAAGAGAGTAATGTAAGGTAACTATGGTAAACAATCTCACTTTGTGACAACAAGAAAGTTCACTGAGTAAACTCACATTTTCAAAAGTTTTTCAAAAACTTTTACCACATATGATATAAAATGATAATTGTTAAATATTTTATTAATTATTTAATATAATGGTAGGACTATGTATCATGTTCAAGTGTGATTTATAATTTGTGATTCATTAATAATCGCTTTTAAACTATAAATAATCAAATATTTTACAAAATTCAAGTTTTATCTACTTTACAAGTTTTGGATTCCATATCATTACACTATCAGAGTTCAATAATACATCTAAATAGAGTTATCATTTTATATTATATATGCGTTAAGAAAATTAAAATAATCAAACTTAGAAAAGAAATTTAAAACAATTTGAATGTTTTAATTTTGGATAAGTATACTTAAGAGAATCGCACACACATTCATATATAAGTTGTAATAAATATTGTAATGTATAGCTATAAGTGTATGTGCCTCTTCTTTGATTATTTATATATTAGTAAGGCAAATTAACTAATCTCTATAAATAACTTAAATAGAAGTTTCATCAGTAGTACCTCATGAACCTTTCCTAAAAGATATCTTTAAATTTTTAATTAGCACGTTTATACTTCTTAGTTTACTTTTATCTATCTAATGTAAGAAACTTAAAAGTTATTTATGCATACATTATAGTTGGGTGTATATATGTGCATGCATGCGTGTCTATGTGCTTATTTATATGACTATTTTGACACACACAATACACATTTACAGCAATAGTAGTAAAGTATATTAAAATTATAAATAATTTTCAATTAAAATGTCTTACAATTCTTTGAAAATCAAGCCCTGAATAATGTAAAAACAGCACACATTCATATGTATTTTGTGTACAGTTGCGGCTTATATGTAACATATATATCTTACTTGAATGAACAGTCTAGTATAGATAAGCTTGTATATTAATATAAGATTAAATTTTACTGAATATATAGTAAATAATGAAGCATACAAAATAAGAGTCAATAATAATAATAATATATTCTCCTAGAATATACTTATTTCTATCACAACAGACTTGATAACCCAGTAAACAACATTCACCGGCTTGAGCTGTTCCAAACGGAGGTGCAGGCAGAGGCTGAGTACCTTTTGTTGTTAAATTGTATTAGAAATTGATGAAAACATAATTTATTAACTATTTTACACCTGGACGATATAAATTTTGTTTATCCAGAATCATATAATAATTTATAATTTAATGGGATGACTTTTATTTTATTCAATATGTAGTATTTGTTTTGCATTTATTTAATTGATGTATCAAAATTATTTTACATCGTACTCATTGTTAAATATACGTCGAATGAAGGATAATTGAAGCTTTTAAGTTTTAAATTTATAATAAGTTTGTTTAACATATATAGCCAAAATACAATATAAAAACTTCATTGATACTTTTAATAATAATATTAATACCTGTTAACATCCTTCCATGAACAGCGGAGGCTAGAAGTAGCACTAGCAAGATGTAAGTATACTGAGATTTTTTCATGTCGATGTATATTGTATATCGATTTTACATATATGATTTGTGCAGATGTTTAAATAATAAGATTCTTCTTGCTTTACTCGCCTCTACTTTGTTGAAAACGGATATCCCTTAAGTATATGCTTATATATTACACTTGATTTATTTCTTTTTAAGAAAACTTTGAAATTTATACCCTTGAATAATTATATTTACATATATATACCTTGTTAAAATATAATTCAAAACTCCATATATTTTAACTCCAAACTTAGATCAAATTAAATCTATATGTATGGTGTGACTTATTTACAATATATATTGGTACCTACATTATATAGACATAGACATATATTTGTATGTACAGATGTATACACGGGGACATTTGTGTCAGATACATATATTTATGTACAATGGCCATGCACAGTTAGGCAAGCCAAAGCTATATGTATGTAATTGGATATATCTCTCTTTTAATTTAATCCCAATCTGCTTTGTGTTTATTATGTACATATAATTTTAGCATTTAAAATACAGAAATATAATAATTTACTCACCTTTTTGAATATCATCCTTTTGCTTTACCAGTTTTTCTATTAATCCTTAAATTTCCTTTTATTTACCTTTTATTATCTATTTAAACAATTATTATTAGGTTTAGGAACAAATTGCATATGAGGACCATAATCTTTTTGTTAATCATTCTTTTATCAATAGCTAGTGGATATGCAAGGTCACCACCTTCTGTAGGGTTCCACCTAATAGGTGCCAAGTGGATGGACAGAACAAACCTCAACTATGCTTTCAACGACACCCAACTACCGGTAGCAATTAAAGCAGAAGAATTCCACGCCACAGTGTTAAACGCGTTTAAGAAATGGTCGGAAGTAATCCCCATGACTTTCACAGAAATACCAATAGAACAAGCGCAAGTTGGAGACATACCGATCTTGTGGCACAAGAAGTTACCTAATGAAGAATATATAAACGAGGAATACAAATTCCAGTGTGATGGCAGAATATTAGCTCACACTAGCGTGTTTAGTGACGGACAAGGAGGGATTATCCATGCGGTGATGCACCTTGCAGAGTGTGAGAATTGGGTTGATGAAACACACGATCTATGTGGAAAGGGTAAAAAGGTGGATATGATCTATTTAGCGTGGTACTTCATGAGATTGGGCATGCTTTGGGTATGGATCATTCTGATGATACTGAAGACGCTATGTACTCAGCACTTGCTAGATGTAGATACAACCATGAGCTAGGTCAAGGGGATATCCAGGGAATACAAGAACTGTATGGAGATCTGAACAAGATTGCTACTGCAACTCCCACTGCCAGTCCGGCTCCAATCCCCCCTGCCAGTGCACCAGTTATAAGTCCGACTGCCAGTCCACCAGTTATAAGTCCGACTGCCAGTCCACCAGTTACTAGTCTGGCTCCAAGTCCAGTTGTAAGCCCAAGTGCAGCTCCAGCTCCAGCTCCACATTCTGGCGTAAAAAGTTCCGGTTCGAGTCTGGGTGCACCTCTTTCACTAGGAATTTTACTTGCTTTTATTGTTAAGCTATTCATTCTTTTCTGAGTTTTCACCTTGATGTACCATGCTAATTTAAACGATGAATAAAAAACATATTAAAAAGGGAAGTGTTTATAAAAAAAGGATTCACATATTAAATACATATACAAAATTAGATTTATCTTTTAACAAATAATTAAAAAATTGACCACAGTCAGATTATATATAAAAAGAAACCCTCCAGCGTACATCTTTTTCACTAGGATTTTTTATTTGCTTTTATTATTAAATTATCCATTATCTATTTGTAATAAGTTTGAAGAACAACTTTGCTAATAAAATTATTATTTATTCTTATTTGTTGAAGGATAAAATTTATTTTTTTTAATTTGAATATATATTTATAATATGCGAATCCTTTTTTATAGCCACTTCTATTTTAATATATTTTTAATTAATTTTTAAATTTAACATGGCACATAAGAACTGAAAGTGAAAATATACTAGATAGCACCAAACTTATTAAAATTTATTTTCAAGTGATAAGAATGACCAACAAAATCTCTAGATATATGTTAATTTTTTCTGAATTTCACATTTTTAATAAGTTTATTATACAATAAGATGAAAACTATTATATAGAAAAGAAGTAAAAATAATACAAATTCTTGTTAAGAGTTTAATAGTGATTAAACTGGTGAATTAATATACTAACATTTAGCTAAATTTTTGCACTCTTGTTTAAAAGAAACTCTATTTCCTAAACCAAGACATAGCCTTGTCAACGGATAACAAGGAGAAAATACATGTAATAAAAAACCATTTTATAAATGTATTGTCCTAATAATAGCAATAATACACACACACACACTTACCATATAGTAGTGAAACATATTAAAACGTTTAGGACTCGGATGTACACTATATTTTAGGATATATAGGTTATAAACTGTTAATTATAAAATAAATGATTTTTTTTTAATTGGTGAACTGAACAAATATTTAAGACGAAGGAACATTGTAACTAAAATGGGAATATAAACAAAAAAATTAATTAATATTTATGTAGTAATTATTAATATTTTAAACATACATTTTTTAAGAAAATTAAACTTATATTATTTTAAAAATTATTTTTCTATATTAAAAATATTAATTATTTTAAAACTGAGACTATAAACATTCCCATTTTATTACAACCATTTTAATTACAACGTTCATCAGAATTGAAATGTATATAATCCATCGGAAGTTTTGAAATGTATATAATCCATAAAAAGTTTTAATTATCATACATGTATTTACATCATTCTTACATGCTTATATTTAAAGCCAGAGTTTAACTCAAGGAATACACAGAAGAACCATCCGGATTCAGCAAACCCTCTCAACCTCGGCACCGTTTCTAAGGTCCTCATTAAATATGGCAAATATATATGCAGTTATGGGAGTTGAGGGGCGCTTAGGAGTCCCATTAATCTTGCTAATCAACCTTGTGTGATACTTTCTTGCACCATTTACATTAGCTCCATCTCCTCCAGCATTGGGCCAACCTATACATATACACATCTATACATATATATGTATATACACGTTATATACCTGTTTCTCCCATTTGCACGCTTAACCTCCCATATCCAGCGTTTTCAAGTGCCCAGTACACAGCATCGATTTGTGCATCCAATAAGCTTGTATATACTAAGTTATCCATAGTATACTATATGGATATGTACATATACCGTTCTTTAACTCCTTGTTTAGGATAATGGTATCGATCAAGGGAATGAACTTCTCAGTTCCGTTCGACTTCTAGGCAGGTAGGCACGCTTGAACAACTTACACACGCACACACATTCACCCGTACATCTATATTATACATGTTTATATACTGTTTGAGTATTGCTAAGCGAATTTATCTATCTAGATACCTAGCGGAGGCTCCAACTGCACATAACACACCTTTTGAAACTCCTTAGTTTCGTGTTATCAATCAGAACAGAAGGAGAACAGAGGTAAAAATCTCTTGTGTGTTACGTAGATATATACATGTGCAGATATCTGTGTGTGGAAATCTAAATCGCTTAATATTAAGTTCCAATGTGGGTTTGTTGTTCTTGTAGCTCGTTTTATGCAGTGCAGTTTATGATCTCTCTCAGCTCTCTCTCTCTCTCTCTCTCTCCTTACACACACACACACAGTTACTTTTGCAGCTAGAACTAACAGGAACATCGGAATCGCTCTTGTTGCAAGTTTTTGCATGGTGGTGTTAGACATGACTGATGAAGTTACGCTCAGAAACTGTCTGGAGCCAAAGGATTTTGACACTATTAGCAACCTTATTGGAAAGTGCTTACCCCAGGTGTGTGTGTGTGTGAGTGAGAGAGAGCGAGAGAGAGAGAGGTGACTGACTTCTACTTTAGGTTGGAGCTGCTGAAGAAGAAGACTTGATGGATGTGATTATTTCAGGTAAGAAACTATATATTTTACATGTTATTAAGTATATATTAGTTATTAAATTCAATGTTGTATCTTACATTGATTATTAGAATCCTTGGCGTGTCTTAACCGGTATCCCTCTTTGAGCTCGACGTTGAAGAGTTATTGACTGGTTTACCACGTAATAGGTGTGTGCGTGCGTGCGTGCGTGTGGAGAGAGACATGTATATAATCTACTTTTTAACCCTGAACAGGGCCTGTGATCCAAATATCGATAATTGTAACTTTGTTTAATGTTTTGATAGTATTGAAAAAGCAATTGTATATAATTAATAAAATAAACATATTAATATTTATGAGTCTTGTTTATTATTAAATAAACTTATTCTGTTTAAACATTGAAATTCTGTAATTACTTTTAATATATTAACATTTTGTTACCTTAAACATCTAGGTTCGTTTTTTATTTTAAACCATGGAAAAAAATTATATATAAATTAAATTATAAAATACTTTAATCTGTGGTAGCAACTGTATACAAAACTCATAACTCATATATAGTGTTAATCCTGTGCCTTTGTGTTGTGTTGTGTGTATATATGTGTCTGCTGTGTGTGTGTGAGAGAGAAATGCGTGTCTAATGCTGTATTTTCATGAAAATATCTAAGTAGCAAGAAAATGTATATACATGCTCATGATAATGTGTAAACACGTCTATATGCTTATATACACAAAACGTTATATATGGTTAGTTGCAACGGCAAATGCTTTCTATATATGCTTAGTGCCTTGCATTAACTATTACATATATATTGCGGGTATGAATCTTATATGCACTTAAAAGATCATGGACACACACACGTACACCTTTACCAGTGAGAACATGCAGTTTGATAGGTGTGTACTTCAGTCTATGTATTATATATCAATTACACTTTATGGCTGTTGCACAACAACACATTATACACATGTGCTGTTGTATAAACTTCTATATACATGTGCATACATTGCATTTTGTTTCTTATTTATGTAATTATTTACTCTGTATGCTAGACTTGAAGCGTGCATTGTATCTCGGAGATAGTAGATGTGATCTTGGGTGGGTATCTCTCGAATCCCATCCAATCCCATCTCTTTGATGTTGTTGGTGATCTCATCCACTCAGGTTGAATATAATACAGTGCTTGAATATAGATTTAGTAGGAAAAGAAATTGGACCCACTTTCAATGACATATGTTGCCCCTAAGGGCCTGAATGTCACTGGCAGCATATGGAGGTATCATGGAATGCATAGCAATCTGCACTCCTCTTTCATTCTGGAGAAGCAGTAATCAATTGTAAGAAGACCGTCAGAGAAGCGGCCTGTTGGTGAGCTGCAGCTCACGCCATAAGGGCATGAGTTGGCCATTGAGATTGCCAGTAATCGAAACCAAAGATTGCATTGAACAATACCTAAGCTAGTTTAGGGTTTTATATAGCCGGGTCTGTTAACTTGTCCACAACTTTATTATTGACTAATTTGTATCTCGTTTTAAAACATCTAGAATGCATTATATACAACGTAGAGATAACAAGTGTACATGTGTACATGTCCAGTATCATGTATTATAAAACTCGTTTATCTATATACAATTTCATTGAAGAATATGTAAGTAATATATATACATATTACACATACTTACTTTAGGTGTAATATATACACTTCTTAACGGCATACAAACATGCACCCACACATAAACATATCACTTATTTATACTTAATATATGTACATATGCGTTTTACAATCGTGTACGCTCAATATCAACCATCTAAATTTATACAGATTACATTCATACATTTAGGATATATATGTTACTCTAAATATCCAAGGTTGTTATCCATACTTGTAAGCCTCTACGCACACACACGTACTGCAACTTTTAAAATGGTATTAAAAATTAATTTGTTTGTGTGCACGTCTATATGTGTGTGATATATATATATATATATATATAACTTTACGGAGGAGAGGTATTCAAAAAGAACTTCGAGAAACTAAAATTTATTGCTAGGTTTAAAATCTAAATTTTAATATGAAACAAAGACTTCTCTTCGATAAGGGAAACTTCCGTTTATGACCACTCTGCCCTCACGGAGGATCGAACTCCAGTCCTTCAATTTACAAGACTGATGCTCTACCACTGAGCTATAAAGGCTTATTTATTATATTTGTTAGATGCAGTATCAGATCGGTTTATATATTGAAAAATAAGGTGCGACGGTGGAATGTTATATTTTTAAAATTTATAAATTATTTATTTTATAGTTTTTTCTTGTTATTATTGTAGGGTTTAAGTCAATTTCTACATCCATGTTCCTCAGGTCATAGAATGCAAATACATAGCTTTTGAGGGGCACAAAAGAATATAAAGGTAAAATTCTTTCAATTTTATATAATTTTAAAGAAATAGTTGTTCTTTATAAATAAAATTACATTAAATTATAAATTCTTGTAATAATTTATATTCTAAATTTGATTTAAAAATATAATTTATTTATTAATATTGCAAAATCTAAAGCCTATAAAAACAATAAAAAAGCTGAATTAATCGGAGGATTTAAACAATGCATTATGAATTGCACTGTGAATGTAAAAAAAGTGAATGCTATTCTTGGAGTTGTTATTGGAGTACATACGATTATATATATGTGTGTGTGTGTGTATAATGTTGTGTGATGTAATATTTATTTTTATTATGTTACAATCAATTATCTGTAACTTAAAACTTATGCATCGTTATATACTTATGATAAATTATATGTTATGTACATGATTATGATTAATTATTTATGTACATGAAGAAACATGTCAACAAATTAGATTTGGAAGTTTTAAATGTTTAAGTATATACAAAGAATGTATGTTCATATAAGTAATGAATTATTAATGCACACATGTGTGTATATACATACACAAACATACATATGATCTCCATTATAATGAGTTTTAAGTTATTAAACTTTATAAATCGTGGAGATATTAAAAATATGTTATATTCAAAACATGAATTTAAATAAATGTTAATTAAAAATTTAAAGATATATTTTAGGAAAGGTTTACGAGGTGCTATTGATGAAACTTCCATTTAAGTTATTTAATTAATTTGCCTTACTAATATATAAATAATCAAAAAAGCGCATACATACATTAGAATATTTATTACGACTTATATACCGAATGTGTATGCGATTCTCTTAAGTATACTTATTCAAAGTTTAAAACATTCAAATTGTTATTAATTTTTTTTCTAAGTTTGATTATTTTCATTTTCTTAATGCATATATAATATAAAATGATAAGTCTATTTAGATGTATTAACGTACTCGATAGTGTGTAACGATATGACATGTCTAAGTAAATAAAACCTGAGTTTTGTAAAAAGATTGATGATTTGTCGTTTTAATAACTCAATTAATTTTCTCAATTTTAATTTTTGAAAAAGCTTTTGAGAATGTAAATGTACTAAGTGAACTCTCATTATTATGGAGTGAGATTGGATGAACTATCCACCTTTTCATTTATGTATATTCATTAATTAAAATTGTGAATCTGATATGTTTTTACAAATTCAACTTGAAATAGAATCATATGTTATTTAATGCATTAAAAAAACCTTAATAATTAAATATAAATTATCGAGCAGCCCATAGCTTTTTAAATACCATGTTAATCATTGGCTTATTGAGTGAAATTATTCAACTACCATGTTAATTATTAGATTTAACTAGTTTGAATAACGTAAAAGATTACCAAATTTAAAGTTCATTCATTATTCATTTAAAATAATTAAATATATAAGAACACATTTACTTTAAAATTGAATAAGTAGGTGTCCATTTATTTTACTTTGTGATTTATATTATTAAATATAGAAAAACAATTTCATATATTTTTTATTCTTAACCATTGAACAAGGAACTTCATTAATTTTAAAAATACATATATACAAGGATGTGTTTAAAAACTCAAGCATTCCTAACATTATATGGGTAATATGATGGATTAGACTTCATTTTTCAGCTACACACTGTTCTTTATACAAAAACTCTTTATAATATATAGTCTTTTTTCAGAAAAATTATTTTATAGTAAATTCAAATGGATAATTATTGTGTGTATATGAGATAAATAACATTTAAATATTGGTGTGATATATTAAAAATACTATAAGATATTAAGTATAAAAATATATAAATTTAACATGGATATATCAACTTGTTAAAGAATATCATTCTCATTTGGAACACACAATATCTTTGCATTTATTAAATTTATATTAGATTACTTTCTTACAAATCATAATCAAATTGATAAGTTTATATTTAATTACTTTTAATAACACGCTCACACATGCAACTTACAAGATTGACACCCTTGGCAACGAGGTTTCCATCCATATTCACAAATAAGTTTAAACATTTATCATTTTCACTATTGTATGCTATGTGTACATTGATCCTAAAGGTCCCTCTTATTTTTTTAAATTACCTCATACCATAACACTCGCAAGTATCTTTTGCTCCGTTTCAAGACTGCACATTGTCTTTATACATATAAATGCATATAAACATACAAATGTGTATGCATGCGCAAGTGCATGTGTGTATATGCGTTTGTATGTGTGTTGTTAACCTTTCTCAAGTCGTAGCTAACAATCAAGATGCAATATTAACCATTGCAAATATATGAAAAGGAAAGAGTTATATCCAAATAACTAAAAATATATTAATATGCATACATATGTATATATGATTTAAAGAATATCTAGATGTAGTAAACTAATAATACAATTTAACCAAAATAAATAGTTTATATACATAAATATTTGTGGAGTTTTGTACTAGCTTGCATTCTTATAATTTTTATAAAGTATTGTGGTTTATCTAATTTAAGAAACTTAAAAAGTTATTTATGCATACATTATAGTTGCGTGTGTATATATGTGCATGCATGCGTGTTTATGTGCTTATTTATCTGACTATTTTGAAAGCTTCACACACATAGCACACAATTTTCAAAGAGTTGTAGGACATTCCAATTGAAAGCTGTTCATAATTTTAATATACTTTACTACTACACTGTTGTTGAAAAATATTGTAAAGAGAGAGAGAGAAATGCAAAAACAGCACACATTCATATATATTTTGTGTACAGTTGCGGCTTATTCTGCACCAATATGTAACATATATATTCTTACTTGAATTTAACATTAGTTTAATAAACAGTCTAATATATAATATAAGATTCAATTTTACTGAATATATAGTAAGCAATGAAGCATACAAAACAGGAGATAATAATAATAATATATTCTCTTGAAATATACTTATATCTTATTAATTTCCAACACAACAGACTGATAAGTAAACAACATTCACGGCTTGAGTAGGGATTTTGGTTCCAAGCGGAGGTGCAGGCAGGGCAGAGTACCTTCGAGACCCTTCGTTATTAAATTGTATTAGAAATCGATGCAAACATAATTTATTAACTATATTACACCTGGACGATATATATTCTATTTATCCAGAATTATATACTAATTTCTAATTGAATGGGATGCTTTTAATTTATTCAATATGTAGTATTTGTATTGCATTTATTTAAATAATGTATCAAAATTATTTGACAAGGAGAACAAATAAATATATGTACGTACTCATTGTTAAATATACATCAAATGAAGGATAGTTAAAGCTTTTAAGTTATAAATTTATAATAAGTTTGTTTAACATATATACCTAAACATACAATAAAAAACATAATTCATACTTTTAATAATAATATTAATACCTGTTAACATCCTTCCATGAACAGTATATGTTACATTTGATTTATTTATTTTTAAGAAAAATTTGAGATTTATACCCTTGAATAATTATACTTACATATATATACCTTATCAAAATTTTAATTCAAGACTCCATATATTTTAACTCCAAACTTAGATCAAATTAAATCTATATGTGTGGTGTGTCTTATTTACAATATACATTGGTACCTACATTATATAGACATAGACATAGACATATATTAGACGTACATACGGTGTCAGATACATATATTTATATACAATGCGCATGCACAGTTAGGCAAGCCAAATTTATGTATGTAATTGGATACATTTCTCTCTTTTATAATTTAATCCCAATCTTTAAAATATAGAAATTATTTACTCACTTTTTGAATAATTCGAAAAGGTATCCGTTAAATTCCTTTTTAAACTTTTATTTAGGTTTTATTATTAATCCTTAAATTTCCTTTCTATTACCTTTTATTTATCTACATCATGAGGACAATAATATTTTTGTTAATCATTCTTTTATCAATAGCTAGTGGATATGCAAGGTCACCACCTTCTGTAGGGTTCCACCTATTAGGTGACAAGTGGATGAACAGAACAAACATTACCTATGGTTTCGATGACAGCCAACTACCGGTAACAATTACAGCAGAAGAATTCCACACCACAGTGTTAAACGCGTTTAAGAAATGGTCGGATGTAATCCCCATGACTTTCACAGAGGTGCCAATAGAACAAGCGGACATACCGATCTTGTGGCACAACACGTTACCTAACGAGTACAGCAAATTTCAGTGTCCCCATGACAGAATATTAGCTCATACTATCATGCGGAGTAACAGAGAACAAGGGATTGTCCATGCGGAGATACACATTGCAGCGTGTATGAACTGGAATGATGAAGCACACCATCTATGTGAAAAGGGTAACGAGGATATACATGATGTATTTTACCGTAGTACTTCATGAGATTGGACATGCTTTGGGTATGGACCATTCTGATGATACTAAAGATGTTATGTACGCGACAGTTTATACATGTAGTTACCACCATGAGCTAGGTCAAGGGGATATCCAGGGAGTACAAGAACTGTATGGATATGTGAACAAGACTGCTACTGCTTTTTACTTGCTTTTATTATTAAGCTATTCATTCTTTTCTGAGTAAAAAATATATTGAAAAGGGAAGTGTTTAACTTAATAATTTTTTTTATACCACTTTAAGAATAGCCAAATCTATTTTTACTCTAAGATACGTGTTTAATTTTGCCTACGTTACATAAATATATGTTATTTTTCTTACAATAAAGAAATAAAAAAACTAATATATAAATAGGAAACCCAATTGTAAGTCCAAGTGCACCAGCTATGAGTCAAGGTACACCTCTTTCACTAGGATTTTTATTTGCTTTCATTATTAAATTATCCATTTTCTATTTGTAATAAGTGTGAAGGACAACTTTGCTAATAAAATTATTGAAGGATAAATATAATTTGAATATATATTTATAATATGTAAATCCTTTTTATAGACCTCCCTTTTTAATATATTTATAATTAATTTTTAAATTTAATGTGGCACATAAGAACTGAAAGTGAAAAATATACTAGAACCACATTTATTAAAATTTATTTTCAATTGATCCAATACTTTAAGAATGACCAATAAAATCTCTAGATGCGTGTTTAATATTTTCTGAATTTCAGATTTTTGATAAGTTTGATATATTCTTATAAGAGATGAAAAACTATTATATAGAAAGAAGTAAAAATAATATAAAAATTCTTACATATACTGTTAAGAGTTTAATAGTGATTAAACTGGCGAATTAATATACTAACATTTAACTAAAATTTTACACTCTTGAAAGAATCTCTATTTTTTTTAACAAGGCATAGCCTTACAGACATAATAAAAACCCATTTTATAAATGTATTTAAAATATTAGTAGTAAAATATATATTAGAAGTGAAGGGTTGAGATTCTTGATATCATATCTATGATCCAATAGCATATATATATATATATATATATATATATTATTTAGGTTGTAGAGTTGATTGTTAAGTTGAAAGCTTCTAGTTCTTGCCTTTTTGTTTCATGGTATAAACATGTTATTTAAGGTTACTAATATTAATAAGAATTCAATAAATTAAATCAAGGTATTACCCCAGCCATGCTTTTTTCCACTTGGGCTAAGAAGATGTCTCTTGTCTTGAAGATGAAAAAATTATGCGATGTGATTTCCATGTCACCAATTGACCAAGTTCAAAGAGTTTGACGCGAAGTAGGTGCTTCAAATTGAATTGAAGGTGAAGTCATTAACAAAAAAGAAGATTAAACAAAAGGCTTGATCTTATTCAAGTTTTTTATTTCCTTATTGATGAAACTACATAATAGAATAGCAAAAGAGATTTGAGTGTACCCAATAATCATTTTGAAGTGCTCACAATCTCCAAAATGAACATGCTTAAGATGTGTATTAAAGAAATTCATTTTCACCCTAATGAGAATTTTAAAGAATTGTTAATGAAGCTTGAGGAGGTTTGGATTGAATTGGAGGGTAATCCCATGGTATACAATGAGTTTAAGAAAGTTCTTACTCTTTGTGATGCCATGTAAGATTCAGCATTTGATGAGTTCATTCTCATTATTCGCATGATGGCTTAAACCTTTTGAACATGTTGACAGTCCTTAATTTTGGACTTTGATTTGAAAAGTTGATGTGTACTTCTTGCTCAATCAAAAGGCAGGCTAGAGTTGATTAATTGTGTCCTTGAATAGAATGTGATTCATCATTATGGATTAGGAGTTCAAACAATCGAGGGCGAGTTGCTCATGGTTGAGGCAATCATGATCGCACCTCTGATAGTTTGTTGATTACAACAATTCTCAATATGTGCCTCTAGGTAGTTTGTTGATTGCAACAATCCTTAGCATGTACCTCAAACTCCAATAGGTGGCAGAGCTTCTAAAGGCAGAAACAAGAGAGGTCGTGGTTGTGACAATTGCTAGTCTTGTGAAATGTATGAACATATGTTAAAGAATTGCCAAATCATTTCTTGACTGTAGAGCTTGGGCATTGGTACACTTGTAGCAAATGCTTAAGAAGGGGATCTCAAAGAACAAGATATTACAATGTGGTAAAATTCAATTTTGCACAATCTTTCATATTTACTAATTGTTTAATAATGAGTTAAGTTATGAATGGCATATGATGCATACTCCTCATTTTATTTAACTACGAACTTCAAAAGGATGGTTTATTTGAGTAGGCAATGGTAGCTTATAATCAATAAAGGGGATTGGGGATCCAATAGGGAGTAGCTTTTAAAGTGAACATGATATCTTCCCACACTAGTCAAGAAATTAATCAAGGATTAAATGTAAAATTCATAAGGAATCAATGTAATTTGCTTGCTCATTGTTGTAATTTCCTCGATCTAGGAACTTGTATGAAGAGCATGTCACGAGGTCATCCCCAAAGACTTCTAAAGGAGTTTGCATGTCTTTTAGAAATCGTTGTATGTAACACAACTCTGGCATGAGCGGTTTGCCCATGCAATCTCTAGTTGATTAAGACGAGGATTGGTTGATGGATTTATAGGTCCTTGACTTTCATCTCTCCTTTGTGCTATACTTATGCCTTGTGCAAATAAACTCAACAAAGTTTTAAACTTTTTTTAGTTGAACACAACGATCCCTTTTAACCAGTGGACTCCGGTCTATGTGGACATTTGAAAATCAACTTCTTCTCTGACAAAAGATATTTACTTATTTTTATAGATGACTTCATTTGTCACACTAATGTTTATTTCCTTTACAATAAAGATCAAACACTAATCGCCTTTTAAGGAGTTTCTCAATGCAGTAACTAGAGGCTTGCATGAAGCATAAATGTGCACTAACTAGATGCTTGCATGCTTGCGCATAGATTCTAAAGGGGAATATATTGTATGTGCTTTTCAAGCCTTTTGTTAGAAGCATGGATTTTACATCAATGATCTTGCCAAAATAAGACCATAATGAATGTTGCCAAAGACTTCTTACCGTCGGCCATCTCTACCCCCAGTTCTCACAATGTTCCAATGTATTTTTGAGTACATTGGTTGTTTGTTTGCCATTGTTCGCCTCTTCACACGTTATTTCACGTGTGTGTGCATGAATAATTGTGAGTAATCGTTGGTCACTTCTATAGCAAGTGAAAATCGAATTGCAACACCACTTTGTCACGAAGGACCTTGTAAAGTTAATAAGCTTTTAAATATGGAGGTTCATTGGGATGTTTCAAGAGGTATTACAACTGTTACACAACATCAATATACTCAGAAGCTATTGCAAGACTTTGGTATGAGTTGAAGAAAAAGAAGTGCGCAAAGGAAGCAACAAAATAAGGAATTTGTCACATAGTATCTACACAACTTGCTAACAGGTTATATATATACATGCTTAGTGTATCTCAACGGTCTGACTCATATCTCAGTGAAGATATCTCATAGCTCCAACATGAGTCACTGTAAATTCGTACCACACCCATAGTCACATGTTAAGTTTTTTTGCTAAGCTAGATATACATCATTCTACATATAGGTCATTATTAAGGCACTTTCATATTTAGCAAATTCCAAACATCTCCTTTTCTGTTAAGTCTTTTGAGCCATTACATGCAAGCTCCATCTTCTTTTCACTAGCAAATGGCCAAACGGGTATTATGTTATCTCTAAGGAATAGTATTCTTTGGTATAATATATCAGTTATAATGTATCTGCGTTTGCAAATTCAACACTCAAGTTACAAGTGTATGGTGATGCTGATTGGGCAAGAGACTTGGACAATAGACGTTTTACCTCTGGTATTTGTTGCATCATCTCTAACGCTCTAGTTTCCTAGTTTAGCAAGAAGCAGTCAATAGTTGCATTGTGCAGTGCTGAAGCCAAGTATATTGCTGCTAGCTCTGTTATGCGAGAGATCATTTGGCTACTTAGGCTCTTGTACAAATTGCAGTAACAATGGCACGAGGGGACAACTCTCTTATGTGACAATTAGAGCTGCATTGTTATGTCCAAAACCCTATGTGTCATGCTAGGACGAAACACATTAATATACACCATCATTTCCTGTGTGAGAGGGTGGGTTCAAGGGATATTCGACTTGAGTTTGAAAGAAATGCTAGGACGAAACACATTGATATACACCATCATTTCCTGTGTGAGAGGGTTCAAGGGATATTCGACTTGAGTTGATTCTTTCAAACCAGCAACTTGTAAAAATCTTCATGAAACCTCTTTCAAATAGTAAATTCATTAAGATGAGACAACGTTTGGGCATTCTTCCTTTGGGTCAGCGTGAGAGGGGAGTAGTAGAAGTGAATGACTGAGATTCTGGATTTAATACAATATGATCCAGCAGTGTATATATATAATGTGAGGTTGTACAGTCTATTATTAAGTCAAAAGCTTCTTGTTCTTGCCTCTTTGTTTCAATATATACATACACACACTCTTACCATATAGTAGTGAAACATATTAAAACTACGTATTGGGATGTACACTACATTTCAGGATATATAGGTTTTAATTTCTTTAAACTTAGCAAAACTTGTGAATTATGTAAACTGTTAACTAAAAAATTATTTAAGAATATTCTATTGGTGAACTGAACAAATGTTGTAAGATGAAATGTATATAATCATAAAAAGTTTTAAATTATCATATCATATTAATGGATGTATGAGAAAAACATTTACACCATTATTACAGGCTTGTGTTTAAATCCAGAGTTTAACTCAAGGAGTACACAGAAGAACCATCCGGATTCAGCAAACCCCAGTGCTTCTCAACCTCGGCACCGTTTTTAAGGTCCTCATTGAATATGGCAAATATGTATGCAGTTATGGGAGTTGAGGGGCGCTTAGGAGTCCCATTATTCCCATTAATCTTGTTAATCAACTTTGTGTTATACTTTCTTGCATTATTTACATTAGCTCCATCTCCTCCAGCATTGGGCCAACCTATACGTATACACATCTATACATACACGTATATACACGTTATATATCAATATACCTGTTTCTCCAATTTGCACGCTTAAGCTCCCATATCCAGCGTTTTCAAGTGCCGAGTACACAGCATCGATTTGTGCATCCAATAAGCTTGTATATACTAAGTTATCCATTGTAATTCTACCATTGAATAAAGCATATTCCAGGGATATGCTTGACTGATCGTCCTTCCATGCAAAGTATGGGTAAGGATTTATCATAAGGAAGGATCCGGTACTGCTTAAGAACTACAACAAAAGAAATATATATTCTTTAGTTTAACACACGCACGCACGCACGCACAGGACCTGGAGTAGGGAGCTGATGTCACTACCGAATACACCTTGAGATGGTGGATATGTGTTCTGCATAACATCTTAAAGGAGTAGTAACCTTAATGCTTCCAAGATTATTAGAGTCTAATCCACTCTTAATATTCTTCATCGCAGGAACTAATGAGCTTTGCAAGTTCTCGTTTCCCACAACGATGGTGTCAATATTCGACCACGGTTTCACATTTGAGGTAACCCAGTTTGCAGCAGCCTGTGGGCTACTTGCAAAGTTGGATACTTGGTTATTCGGTACTGCAACTGCCACCTTCAAGCCGAGTTTGCAAATGCACTAAGTATACTCTGGTTTGAGTCGAAGATCTTTACTCGGTCTATGTTTGTAGGAAGCGATTTGATTAGGTTCACACTTGAGAAGGCGATGGTAAGTCGTCCCCATATGTACCATAGTTAACACCTATTGCATCTATGTAACTGCAGTAGGTTAGAGATGCGTGTGTGTATGTGTAAACTTGCAGTTAAATGCAATGTATGTATCAATTGCTTCAACAGTCATTCAAAATTTCCTCTATATTCACATAACTAGCAGAATATAACAAAATATAGTAATTATGATGTCTACTAATCCGAATTTGAGTATGGTTTACAATATGAAGCATCAGTATGCATATAATTCTATTTTAAAATTATAAATTGATAAATTAAATCGTTTACACTCAAGAAAAAACGAATACATGCGCAGATTATGACTGACCTGTATAGAAGAATACACTGGCAGCAGCAATTAGGAGGGGAAGCACCGGAAAACTGACCATGTTGCTCTGCATGGTGAATTGTTTGGTAAAATTTGCATCGTTTATAAAGAGGGGAATCCCTGCGTGTGCGTCACATATGTAGATGTCCAGTTGATTCCATGATGACCCTACACAGAGTTTTTATATGGACACGAATCATGAAGAGGGCCTCAGAGGGAAAATACATGAAAGCTAACAATGACATATATAAGTATATAACTCTAATACTCTATACTTGTAATGTTTGATGTTTAGCGTAGTAAATTAATTAAATTAATTAAAGTTGTTATCATCTTTTCTAGAAAATCCACCAACTCTGATGAAGCTGCTTATCTAAGTAACACACACGCACACGCACACATACACACATACACACACACAAGCGAAACTCAAAGTGCAACTACTACTTCTATGGCGTGCAATCTATCTCTCCACTTTCAGGTCTCCCATCCACATTGGTGACGTGGCTGTCGTGCCACGTGTCTGACTTATTCAGCACATACTTATTGTTTATATTTAATGTGTGTGTGTAGATTTTGCTTATTTAAATATTCTCAAATACAATATAATATACAAATGTTGCGGCATATGTATGTTTATATATATATTAGATGTATTTCTATTGTATCTTTAATAAGCTTAAGAAAGTACTAAGTTTATGTTTTTTATTCGAATAATCTTCAGCATATTCTTAAGATTTTAACGTAATATTAATTGAACCTCGCATATTCTGCTTTACTGGTTTAACTTTGATATAACTAATGTAACAACAAAAAAAGAAAGTGAAATATAAATAAAACAAATTTCAGAATTTATATGTGATTTTCATATTCCAACCAACGTTTATACTTAGTAAACGTTGTTAAATACTGTCCGAGTTGCGTAATTCACGTGAGTCGCTGATATAACGTGTGCGTGTGTGAGGGGCGTGGGGAAGGGTTAGGTGGGTTAGGTGGGTGTGAGAGGTGTATAAGTAGATTGCATACATACATGTGTATGTATATAGATACATACACATGTATGTATGTAGTTGCTTGTGTATAATGTTTACAGATTGTAAATGAATTCCTCCAAAGGCATTAATTACTGTCGATTCCACTTAGGACGAACCATGTACTCCTTCTCCTGTATAATCGTGTGGGTGTACTGTGCTTGATTGAAGAGTGATGCACTGTCTCACCCAACTTTGAACTACTGCATAAAACAAAAAGTTGAGTAAGAGAATGAAACAATTGTGTGTGTGTGTGTGTGTGTGTGTGTGTGTGTGTGTGAGAGAGAGAGAGAGAGAGAGAGAGAGAAGAGAGAGAGAGAGAGAGAGAGATGGTGTTATTGGTTTGCTGTCTACTTCTGGTGAATATTCACCGGGAGTTTAAGAGTTGCATTAGGAATATATAGGGATATCTATCTTTTCAATATTTCTTTACAATAATAAATATAATCTTATATAATTTTCTAAAATGTTTATTTAAGTTGTAAAAATTAATTATTATTGTATAAAGTACTACAACATAATAGTTAAACTATGATAAAATTCAATATTGTTAAAAATGGCCCATCATCATTGTAGACGTTCTTACAATGAAACTAATAATTTGCGTGTGTGTGTGTGTGTGTGCGCGTGCTTGCATGTAAAGCATATTACATAGTCATAATTCATATATGTGGTGCATCTGCGTGTCCATATGTATGCATGTGTGTGTGTGTGTCATGTTTCTATCCATTGTCATTCTTTTAATGTTTTGTTATATTTTTTTTTTTCTAACCATGATTTTAATAGATACCAGATAACACACATAAAAAATATCATAAAAAAAAAAAATATAATCACATAATAATACATACACATAGATACACACACACACATATACATACATGAACATACTAAACACCTCTTTGTTTTTATTTGAACTGTAAACTTAAAAGAACTTAGTTCAAGGAATAAGCAGGAGAACCATCGGCATTCAACAGCCCCCAATGTTTCTCAATCTCAGCACCATCTTTCTGATTCTCATTAAACAAGGCAAATATGTATGTAGTTATGGGATTAGAGGGGCGTTTAGGAGTCCCATTATTCCCATTAATCTTCTTAATCAGCCTGGTGTTATAATTTCTTGCATTATCTGCAGTAGCTCCATCTCCTCCGGCACTTGGCCAACCTATATACACCAGGTATACATATATGTATGTGTATAATTTTACGTATTAATACCTGTCTCTCCGATTTGCACGCTTAAGCTCCATATCCGGCTTTGTCTAGTGCTGCATATGCAGCGTCTACTTGAGCATCCAGTAAGCTTGTATATCTTAAGTTATCCACATCATTTTGACCATTAAATAAAGCATATTCCAAAGGTATGCTTGTTTTACCATCCCTCCATGCCAAGTATGGGTAAGGATTTATCATAAAGAAAGATCTGGTACTGCTTAAGAACTACAACAAAAATAAATCAGTCATAGTACACACACGCACGCGCACACATAACGTGTATAGACAGACCTGGAGTAAGGAGGTGATGTCTCTGCTGAATACACCTTGAGAAGGTGGATATGTGTTCTGCACAATATCGTAGCTTAAAGCAGTAGTAACCATAATAGTCCCGAGATTATTAGAGTCTAATCCACTCTTAATATTCTTCATAGCAGGAACTGTTGAGCTTTGTAAGTCCTCGTTACCAACAAGGATGGTGTCAATATTCGACCATGGTTTCACATTTGAGGTAACCCAGTCTGCAGCTGCCTGTGCGTTACTTGCAAGGTTGGATACTTGGTTATTGGTACTGTAAGCCATCTTTAAACCGGAGTTTGCAAATGCACGGAGTATGTCCTGATTTGCGTCGAAGATCTTTACTCGGTCTATGTTTGCAGGAAGCGATTTGATTAGGTTTACCACTTGAGAAGGCGATGGTAAGTTGTCCCCATTTGTACCATAGTTAACACCTATTGCATCTGCATATATAACTAGTGTTAAACGTGTGTAATAAAGTTGTTCATCATATTTATTATAAACATATCGTAATAGAGATAAAGTTGTTCATTAGACTTATTATAAAACTAAAAACTATAGCTTCTATACTATCTGAGTTAAATCACGATTAAATATATTATTAATAATAATACAAAATGTCATGTTTTATTTACTATAAATAAACTTACCCACAAATCTTATTATAAAAATGGATTAATGTTTTATAATAGGATAAAATAATAATAATATATAATAATATTTGAAATATGACAAATAATTATTATAATTTGAGAAATAAGAGTTACAAAATGGACACACGAATAGAGCCATTTAAGTAATACAAAATTAAATATTCATAAATTTAGAGCAGTGCCTATTTTCTGATGCACAATTGCCAGTTTAAATGTATAATTTTATGTAAAACTTAGAAATACATAAACTTTATAAAGAATTTAACATTTAAAATGCCAATTGACACACACATACATAGTGAGCAAAGACATAGACTGTACAAACCTGTATTGAAGAACGCATTGGGAGCGATTACAAGGATGAGAAGTATCACAGAGGAGACCATGTTGCTGCTGTGAATGAATTGTTATCAATTTACATAGTTATTCAGAGTTTATATAAAGAGGGGAAATCCTGTGCGTGTGGCGTACGTAGATGTATACAGAGTTTTCAAGAGTGACACGATTCCGAGAAGAAAAATAACATGCAAACGGACAAAAGATTATATCTAAATCAGAGTTATATAACTGTATAAATAAGGCAAAATAAGCTATTTAAAAATTTATATTATTATATCGTCTAGGAAATGTATATAAATCAACAACAACCTGTCCAACTTTCAATATATGCGCGTGTACAAATTGAAATATTTCAAACACGGAAATGAATAACGTACACACGACAGTGTCAATGTCTATACAATTTTAGAAAGTATAAGACTACAACCTGTTTATGTGAAGTTAACTCGTTGGATTAAAGATTTTGATAAGTCTAATTGGTATATTCACTAGAATAAAGATTAAGGGGCCATTCATAACTTTGAAATTTTAATTTTAAGAGAAAACTCGCGCGCGCACATATATATACATTTTTATATATAGGATAATAAATTTATGTATTCGTATTATGTAAAGTTTAAATCTATATATAATAAAATTATATATATAGTTATATATAATTGTGATATAACAATATATAAATAATGATATAGTAAATTTCATGTTTATTTACAATCTTAACATAATATTATTTATTAATTCTATTGTATTATTACTACTAATAAAAAACTTAAAGACTTTAGTATATAATTTTTATAACATATTAAAATATAAGGTAAATCCACATGAACACTATTTTTAAATTCATGTTCAAATCTAATTTATAATCAAAATATTAAAGACTTTCTCTCTCTCTTTATCCCACGTTTGATTAATGTTCAAATTATATGGATAATATGCCATTGATGATGTTTAACTCTTTATATGTATAATAATTAATATATTATTCTGAAACTTAGAGTTTAAATAATTAGGTGTTTTTATATGTAAATACATTTTTCCTTAAAATTTTACTTTAATAAATTAGAATTTGTATGTGAAAACTCTTACTTAAATTTGAAGAATAAAATAAAGTTTGTTTATTCTTTAACACAAAAATAAGGGTAAGGGTCGGTGTGAATGGCCCTTTAAGACTTCCATAATTAAATATAAAATTTGATTTTTATAAATAGACCAACATGCTACGAAATAGAAAGTATAATTTAATGGGCCTTTATATATATATGCGCATATTCTAAATATATTCTAGAATACGTATTCTAAGTATATTCTAGAATATGTAATTACGTGTCTTTAGGTAAAGAAGATATAATGACGTGTCTTTACACAATATATATATGTTTATATATACATATATATATTTTATACATATTATTATGTCAACCCTTAACCAGTATTAGTACTAATGTCAAACACAGGGTTATAATAAATTTATATATATATATATATATATATATATAAACACACACACTTGATTAATCCAGTAGTAAATAAATTATGTATATTTTCTTAATCATGCCATTTACACATATAATATATTGTATGTCTATGTGTATACACGTGTGTATGTATATATATGTACCTCGTAATTTAATTAAGAAAAAATTACATTTATACCTGAAATTTATCATATTTACATATGTACCCTAGAAGTTTTATATTTACCTTTCTAAAATTATAAATTTACATATATACCCTTGAAAATTTTTAATTATGTTATTTTAATTTTTAAAATGACAATACTAACTAAAATTATATAATATATTACAAATGAAATAATTAAAGTTTATTTAATGTTAAATGTTAAAACATTATCATAATAAAAAAAGAGAATATTTTTTAAAAATAATTATATTATATTGTGATATATGTATTTAATAGTTTATATTTTGGACATAAATATAATAAAATAAAAATTATTAAAATTTTTATTAATTTTTTTAACAAAATTCTTAATTTTAATTTCAAAATTTATGAAGTTTTAAATTGAAGTTTCGTATACTGAGTATATACATAAATATAATAAATTTCAGGATATAAATGTAATTTTCCCTTTAATTAAATTGTCTTAAAAGTGTTAACTCAATAATTTAAGAGAAATATGATTTTTTTTAATGGTTTTAAATCTTTTAAATTTATTTAGTCAGGAAATTATTATACGATTATAAATATATAATAAAATGCGGCACAAGTGGTGTGATAAACTAACAATAAAATAAAGTTATATAATAATATACTGTATAGAATAATTAAAGAGGGATCAAAAGATGGTGGTGGTACTGATACCAAGAATGTGACAAATAAACACGCCCTTTCGTGGGCAGGCTAAATTCAAGAAATCCCTAGGTTATAGAATGCAGGCGGCTAGCGATCGATGAAAGGCGTGCTAATCTGCGTCTTCTTCCTGTTGTTCGTCCTTGGATCCGGTAAGAATTTAGAGATTTCGCTTTGTTTTTTGTCATTTTACTACGATTTTTCATGGAAATCCGTATGTTTTCGGTGGAAATCTGCGTTCTTTTTTCACGAAATCCTTCAAAATTCATCGATTTTTGGATAATCATGTTCGCCGCGACTCGATTCTTGCAAAATCCCTGTTTTCCCCTTGAAAATCCTCGAAAAATGTATGCATAAGCTTGAGGGTTTATGAGATATCTAGGGTTCTTTCTGGTTTCTCCCCTGTTTTCTCAGAACAATGCACTTTTCTTGGAAAATCCATTGGAATTCCTTCATAATGCATCGATTTCGTGTGTGTCGCTTGCAAAATCCTATGTTTTTAGGCATCTAGGGTTCGTTCGTAGTTTTTCTGAAAACAATTCCACTGGTTCGTAGAAAATCCCAGATTAGAGAGAGGGAGGGTCCACAGATTTATTAGTGTTTACGGTTCTTCTTCTTCAGGGGACTCCTCGTATTCTCTGAGGACTCGATGCGAATCACTGGTACGGAGATGGTCAGAGAAGGAATTATGGGCAATGGAGGAAGCGGAGCAGCAGGCTGGGTCTTCCAACAAATGGGTGCTTCAGGATTTGCTGTTTTTTCTTCATGTTCCTCGCACTGGTGGTCGCAATTACAATCAATGGTATGCGTATCTCATTATTTGGTCGTTCAATCTACCCACATTTTTGTTTTTTTACTCTTTTCCCCGTTTTTAATTTGCAGTTTTTTGAAGAACCTCTTTGCTCTAGACCAGCTTTGTCCTCGTTCTTATGACAAACTCCGGCTCGTGGATCTCAGGTATATTTGCAATATGTGCATTGTCACTGTTAATGGTGTGTTTGTATGTTATTAATCATATATGTATAATAGCTGTCTTATTTTAATAAATCATTTATTCATAATATGTCTACTAATATAGTCACCAATCGTACGAACTTACCATATACATGACTCGAGTTTTATCAAAATTATGAACTAGCTACTTAAGGTTTTGCCAATATTTTGCAGCAAACCAAATTGCAGCCTGCTGTCAACACATGACGACTACAGTATCTTAACGCTACTACCAAGGGCGAAAACGTCAACAGTTACAAACATGCGTGATCCAAGAGACCGTGTCTTAAGCTCATACGAGGTTCGACACTTTGTACAATGTGTTATCTTTTTGACGTTGTGTGTAAATGTATGCACATGGCCGTTCATATCGTTGTTCTCTTTTTCCAGTTTTCTGTTGAAGTTGCTTCTCGTTTCTTAAGACGAGGAAACACTTTAACACGAAGAGTTAATGTCGGTCCTAAAGTACAATCCATGAGCACTCTTGACATTTGGCCTTGGAAATACTTGGTTCCTCTCATGCAACGTGATCTATTCGACCGTGTAAGTGCTTGCGTGTGCGTGCGTGTGTGTGAGAGAGGAGATGTATTTAGGGTATGCGGAATCAAGCTATCACAGTTTCTATTTACATACTAACAAAAATATTAATAAATACTTTCGATAATTTGATAATTACGTGGGCAGTGTGATTCTACAGCGAGACATGAGGGTTTCTGGTTCAATATCCGTTTCGGACAAGTCTTCAAATATCTACGATGTTCCTTCTCATGTTATGCCTCTTAAGGACTTCATTGATCATCCTGCTGTTCATGAGCTTGTCCATAATGGAGAAACATTTCAGGTATGATACACACACATATTTTTACATGTTTTTCTTTCTCATTTTACTACAGATTGCAGGAATTACAAACAACTCGTACTTGTCTGAAGCGAACGAGATTCGCTCCTGCATTGCCCAATATGAGGATCTTGGTGATTATGTTCTTCGGGTCGCAAAGGTGAAATAATGATAATAATCTGTCACTACATATACATATGCATGCTTATATAAAAACTTAGAGGTTTAATATTATTGATATGTGACGCTTATTACTTTTATTATTTAGATACTTGCTACATAGACGCACAGATGCACTTATGCACATGTGGTCTGTAGTTTGTTGTATGCTTTTGTTTTGAAAAACACACACACACACACACACACACACATGAGGATTTCAGTTTAACATTTTTTTTATCGATGTGACAGAGGAGGTTAGATGGGATGCTTTACGTTGGGTTAACAGAAAAACACAAGGAGTCTGCAGAGATACTTGTGCACTTAGTCGGACGTCAAGTGGCTACAAGAAACTCAAAAAGTGGGGAAGGTGGTCTCTCTTTCTCTCTCTCTCTCTCTCTCTATCTATCTATATATATAATGCGATTATTTTCCAGAAATCTGGACAAATCAAACGTATCCTGATTATCTTCAGAGCTTTAACGGGACTGGTAATGATACTCCGTACGAGGTATAGTAAATAATGTAATATAGCTCTATACATATTATATGCGTGTATAATGCACTATTATAGAGATAATGGTTATAGTTGTGGGTTTACAGGAGTTTATAAATCAAATGGTAACGTCGTATGAGAAGTGCTCGTCGACCCTGCGAAATGCTCAAGTTCATCGTCGGATAACCTCTCTTGAGCCTGTAGGACCTGTTAACTTCACGAAGGAGGTGAATATTTGTGTGTGTGTGTGTGTTAAGTCTAACATATTAGTATATATTGTTATGTACACTAGATTGTATGTATCGGGGGTCTATATGCCGACTTATATATTACAGATAAAAGAAAAGTATTAGATACAGAAAGAAGTTTATATAGAGATTAGATACAGAAAGAAATATTGTTTATATGACGTCAAGATAATGCTTAACTGTATTTGCATACTTTATACAGATTCAGCCTTTCAGGCACTATAATTAGATACTATTACTGTTGTAATGCTTTCGTGTTTCTGTGTGTTAAATGGTCTTAATTGTTGTTTGAAATACAGGCAAGGAAGACTATTCCCGATGATGTAATGGCAAGGATACTGCAACTAAATAGCTTGGACTATGAGCTATACCAGTATGCAGAATCTCTCTTCAAAATGGAGCAGGAATATCTCAGAGACCACGCAGAAGACCTGGTATGTAGCTCTCTGTCTCTCTCTCCTCTTTGTATGCATATACACAAGCACATGCACATAATATATATATATATATATATAGATATAGATATATATTAGCAGACGAACGTAATATATTTGTTCATTTACGTATCTTATATACAACAGATTGTGTATACGTTCTTAGGCACACGTATACAGTCATACATGTTAATGTATATAATTGGACGTGATATATGTATATATCATGTATGAATATAATGCTATATCTTATGTACATGCTCTAATACACATTCAGGTATATATCGCTACATATACATGTCTATAAAGACGTCTATGACGACATATACATGTTCTTGTTCACATATACTGTTATCCACTGCATGCTCACGCACACAGTATACACATATATATAAGCACCTTGTTTTGCATATATATCTTGTATTCATGTTTTCTAACATACATAATGCACGTCACCTATGTATGTTTCATATATACATGTTCTCTATATGTATGCATGTATGTAGCACATCTTGTGCATGTATATATACACACGGACATTTTAACTCTCTCTCTCTCTCTCTTAATGGTTTTGTAAACAGAAGAGACTGCAAATGGAGATGAAACCTACCTTAACTTTGGTGAAGGAGGCAACTATGGTTAAGGAGGTAGGTGAACAGGGTGAACTGGAAGATTCAGCAGTAATATATTGGTGTTTATTCCTCTTCAGCTTACTAGGTATGATTTTATTGGTAAAAGCTTTTGAAAAAGCCCCTACTAGATCTTACAAGAGTTCCTCTTAAAATTGCTGGTATTATTTTTACCAGTGATCAGTTTTGCATTTGTATATAATTATTATAGACAATGTCATATTGATTTTTACAGTATATAAGATATCATAGTTATCACGCATTTTATATAGTGCGGTGTAATTATTAAATCTTTGCAATAATGTCAAAAGCATAATTTTAAACTAGTTGAGAATGTATCTTATGATTGGGTTAAATAAAATCTTTGCCACTCACAAAAAGCAACCTTTTGAATGATAGCGAACATATATATATTGAAATTTAACTTATCTAAATATGCATATATATATATTATATAATATGCATGTATATCTGAAATGATCTCACGTAAAAAACACACGTACTCATTGTACTATAGTTTTATTTAGAGGTATGTAGTTTACAGACATGAAATGCCATATGCGAGCACTACATGAGTATATACACCTGGAGAGTATGTAACTAAATTTAACTAAATAAGTATATTCACTTTAGTCAATTGTTATTTATGCATATATGCACACATACACATTACAGCACACGCACACACATCTCCGGACATATTACACACGCACATGTGTACACATGTATAGTGCTGACACATATATACATGCATAGTAGACCATGTGTAGTGCTGAGACAATACTTCTACTACTTACACACACACTTTTATATATTCACTCGCGTATGTATGCATTCATAATGTACACGTCATTGTACGTATACATGAGTATATACATGTGCACTTTATACATATAATGCTTTCAGTTTTCGGAATATATGCATACGAATAGATTGATACTCCTTTATACAACCAGATAGCATGTAGGCTGCAATTGAACATTCAAGTGACAAGGTACCTGGAATACCTTCTGAGTATATTCCTACCAATTGTGGTAACACACACGCACACGCTCGCATACACAGAGTGTATGTTTATGCTTACGGTGTTGGGAAGGATGTGATGGGAAAGCTAGTGCAAAATGAACTTATCAAATATATCATGTCCACGATAGGCAGTACTGGTTACTTAGAACTCTTCACTGTAAATCACACACACACACACACACACACACACACATACGACATGAAGTTGATGCGTGTCTCCTGAGTAAACACCTTCTCAATGCTTCAGATTCGCATAGGACCAAGTTGTGATCGTGGATGCTTAATCATCACCTTGCGTACATATATTCTCCATTATAACATTATATGTGCTCTCTCTGTCACACATTATACAAGAGATCGTAAAAGTTTGGTGGACATGGTGAACCCATAGTCAACCAGAAGAGTCTTAATTAACACTTGGTCAATTCGGTCAACTAAGAAAGAGCATTCAGCAACAGGAAGTATCTTTTCGAGGTGCTAGTCAACGGTATTGGTGCGGTCATGGTCCTCATTACTTACGTACGATTCATCACTGTGATGTGTTGGTCGTGGTACTCAACCTACCCTTACATGTGCATGAGGTATGTGTATGCGTGTGCGTGCGTGTTCACACAAGACGTATCATCTAACAACATTAACACGTGTCAGTCTATAGTGACGTGGGAAGGTCACAAGCAGACCTGAACTTTAGTTAGTCCTATAATAAGTCGTGAAGTAGATAGATATGTATGCGTGTGTTTCTTTACACGTATATATTTATATATATATATTTATTTATTTGTCTGTAGTCCACGTCCTTAAATAATAAGTAAAGGATATATATTATTCGCACAAAGACCACTATACATAAACTTGTCTTTTTTCACACAGTTTCGTGGTACAATTATCACGCGGGACATTTTGACGATGTCAATTCTTTTAGGAACGTCCGTATAAGTTGTGGCCATCGTGATCACAACTACTCTACCGTCTCCTGCTGGGCTGGAATACTTTGTTTACATCCACGCCACGCACACACACGTTGTAGTATATAAGCAGACATATATATATGTATGTATATATATATATATAACACAAGCTTCTCTTGTTATCACATATATCAAGTTCTCATGGCTGAGAACGTTGTTTCATCTCAGGAATTCAATCTTGATAAGCTCTCTCTCTCTCTCTCTCTCTCTCTCTCTCTCTCTCTCTCTCTCATACGCAACTGCTTACTGTCATTTGCTTATTGTTGCAGGTGGTGGTCCGAAGAAACGGTGGCTGTGGTTACTGGTGCTGGAAAGGGGATTGGTTTAGAGACTGTGAAAGCTTTGTCGAGGGAAGGAATAACAGTTATATTGACACTCCGGAACGAACAAGCTGCACAAAGCCTGGTTGAGAAGCTGGAGAAGGAAGAGGGACTCAAGGTTCGATACCACTCCCTGGACCTTTCAGATGACTCTTCTGTGGATAAGTTTACGAAATGGATTGAACAAAACTTCAAAGGCGTCGACATTCTTGTGAGTGTACACATATGTTTACATACACATTTGACAGTATTCTCTTATCATCATCATCATCAGGTGAATAACGCTGGGCTGCTTCTGCATCCAGTTAAGCACAATCTGGAGGAAGCACTTCCTGTTATAGAAGTGAATTACTGGGGTACAAAGCGGCTTACGCAGGCACTGCTTCCTCTTATGAAGGAGACACAGGCAGGTGCTCGCATTGTCAATTTAAGCACGCTTGGTTCTCGTCTCGATGTAAGCCACACACAGAGAGAGAGAGAGTACTCATTGAAGTCCGTACGTACAGATTCTGCACAACGAATGGAGAGAGAAGCTCTCAGACATTGACAACTTAACAGAAGAGGTGATCGAGGAATTTATAAGCAGCTACTTAGAAGCAGTCAAGTGTGGCAAGCAGTTTAATTCAGGGTGGCCAGACGAGTTCAATAGAATCGACTACTGTGTTGCGAAAATGGCCCTCAATGCATACACACGCCTGCTAGCTAAGAAGCTGTCTGCGCAAGGTAGACGTATATATGTGAACTGCACTTCTCCAGGTACATATATATACATTAACACACACGCACGCACGGACACACGTTACAGGTCACACGAGCTGTGTTATGTCGGGCCACACGGGACATCATCCAGCAGAAGGGGCGTCGACGGCAGTCTGGCTGGCGCTTATGCCGGCAGGGATGGCACATTCCGGCGAATATTTTGTGAAGCGGAAGAATGTAGGCTTCTTTGAGATCCCTCTTGCACACTTTGATGAGGTTTATTACGACGTTAAGGAGATTAAGGCACATCTTCACCAGAATGCAAACTATACTAGGCACAAGTGAACATGGTTAATATGTAGATACACCTATGTGCTTAATAATATCAGTTTTGAGAACTCGTTAAAACTGTTCTGAATTGTTTAATATCTGTATAGAAGTATTGTCATGTGCATGTTTGTATATAATAGTTATACGGCAATGAAGGACTAGCTACTTTTCAGAAATGGCACACACATACACGTTTGTGTGTGCGTGTGTGTGCTAGCAGCAACCCTGCAACGTTTTACTATTGCATGAGATATGATGTGTTATATATATATATATATATATTGGAGAACATTAATGGTGTCGGTCGGCTGATCGTATAGAACGAGGGATACATATGATTTCTACGTCTGAGATTTCCCCACGTGAATCACATACGTGGCAAACATGTACACATATCTACATCAACATTGTGCGGATAGCTTCTCCAGGCAACACGTGTATATGCATTGACTATCATCCCACCAATAATTGAACTGCTTTTATAAAAAAAATCTTCTGTTGGCATATTAGCAAATCTATCTGGTTTGCTTTCGTCAGTTTAATACATACTTTGAAACTTTAATTTCAAACTTAAAAATTAAACAAAATCAATAGAAGTTTATAATAAAGTTGTATTTATTATATTTAGTTCTAAAATTCAACCATTAAACAGATATATTATAAAATAATTATTTGTAATTTCCTAACATATGTTACTAACAATTTATTTCATTATAAATATGTTATAAATTAAATATATATGTTTAATTAAGTATGCTTATTTAAAATCAAAATACAATGATTAAACTTTTCAAAATATATATGTAAATATAAAATTTATAAAAGTATATATATAAATATGATAAATTTTAAGGGTATATATAAAAATTTCCTTACACAGCAAAGGCACACACAAGCACATGTTGCACATACACGTGTGTCACACGTCGGCGTGTCCAGAGTTTAATCTTCTCAGGCAGTGAGGACTATTTATTTAACTTAGTTTTGTGTTTGTAAGTGTAAAATAACAAAGGTACATATTGAGGTTAACCATGTAAGTTATTAAAGATAATTATGGTGTGACTAATTTTATAATCAAAATAATTTATTATTAATTTATAAGATTAATTTAAATATAATTAAATATATATTTTTCTTTTATATATATAAACTTTGATTTAAATACAAGAGTTATCTCAAATTTACTGTTTCAGTATGTGTATTTAATATATATTGTTTGATTGATGTAGATGCTAAGAGAAATTATCGATTTCATCTGATATAAGTATTATAATTTGACTACTTCTATAATATGTTATATTATTAACTTTAATTATCTTTATAATATATTATATTATTAATTTGTTAATGCAAGCACCTGCACGTGTCTCCTTCATAAGACGGAGCCCAGTGCTTCCTCTGAACTGGATGCAGATATTATTCATATGTGCGTTTATACACACATGTGTGCACTCACAAGAATGTCGACGCCTTTGAAGTTTTCTTCAATCCATTTCGCAAACTTATCCACGGAAGATTGATCTGAAAGGTCGAAGGAACGGTATCGAACCTTGAGCTCTCCAGCTTCTCAGCCAGGCTTTGTGCAGCTTCTTTGTTCCGCAGTGTTAATATAACTGTTACTCCTTCCATCGACACTCTAAACCACCCGTAACCACAGCCACCGTTTGTTCAGGCCACCACCTGCACATGACAGTAAGCAGTTGTGTTTGTTCTTGTGTGTGTGAGAATATGTGCGTGTGTGTGTGAGAGAGAGAGAGAGAGTATACTTATGTATACTACAATGTGTGTTCATGCGTGCATGTGTGTGTAAATAACTAATATGTACCATATGGTCTCTATCGCGTGTGTATATCCTTCACTTAACAACTAATACAATTAATTGCTGTTCCGAATATTATTAATAGATGCATATATAAGAATATAGCTTTGCTGATGTATTTGTCCTGGCTTTGTGACTTACTTGCATAGGGTCCGTGTGTTTTCACACTCAACAAGTTCAGAGAGTACTGTGGGCCTGCACTACATAAAAGAGATCAACACATGAACCATGTAGATTTTACACCATCTTATATATGTATTATGCATATATACATTGTATAGTTAGGAGTACTACTACCTCGATTCATTCTTATGTGCGTGCCTGTGTGTGTAATGGGTGTTCCTGTGCCTTTCACATGACCTTTCCACGTGTTCTGTAAGCGGCTTCCAGCATATAAGAATCCTTCTCACTATCGACTGACACGTGTAAACGCCTGTAGAGCTGGATAGCTGCTATTGTAAGTGGCAATGCTCCAGAGTTCCACAAAATACAACCTTATTAAAGAACATCTGTGAATCTCTCTCTCTCTCACTATATATATATATAGATATTACAAAATTTTGTGAAAAATTTGTAAACGTACTTTCCCTTGCAGGAACGAGCGCTGCCTCGTTGACGCCAATGAATTCCTGTTGGATAGTATACTTAGTATTTGTGTGTGTATGATCACACACACACACACATACATAACGTGTGCACACATAAACGTGTAATTATTGTTTCAACGGGACTACATTACCATCGTCATACACTAGATGATACGTCTTGTGTGGGCACACACACACAGTACACATGCGCGCGCGCGCGCTCACAAACCTGTAAGGGTAATATCTGAAGGTTAAAGCCCTTGATTACCACGACGAGCACATCACAGTCACCTTCATTCTCCGGATCGTAAGCCTGCCCACTCTTGAGAACCATGGCCTTTGCGTTAACCGCACCAAGACCGTTGGCTGGCATCTCGAAAAGATGCTTCCCGTTGCTGATGCTCTTTCTTGGTTGACTAAAGTTGACCGTATTCTTGACTAAGACTCTTTTGGTTGACTATGGGTTGAGTAAAGTTCACCAATGTCCACCGAACGAATATGATCTCTGCATTAGGAACAGCTACTAATGCATGTAAGTCACTGCTTGAGAGGTATGTTAGATCTCCATTCTTCAGCTCTCTGGCCTCTCTATAACCTGAAACGGAAACAGTGTGGAGTGTGTGTGTGAGGAGAGAGAGAATATATGTATATGCATAGAATGTATTACCTTCACGTGCAAGGTGATGAATCAAGCATCCTCTAGCCACGATTACCACTTGGTCCTCTGTGAATCTGAGGTACACGTTACAAAGTTATACGCACGTACACACACACGTTTGTACATACGACATGAAGTTGATGCGTGTCTCCTGAGTAAACACTTTCTCTACAATGATTCTATCCAGAAGCAATGATCGAGCATATCCTGATGCATGTGCCTTCTGAAGACTGTAATTGTACTGTTGGGAAGAGTTCTAAGTAACCAGTACTCCCTCTTGTCGACAAACTGGGTATACTTGATAACTTCATTTTGCACTAGCTTCCCCCTCACATCCTTCCCAAGGCCACCAATTTCACTGCATTTAGCAGTAAGTACACTCTGTGCATGCGAGCGCGTGCGTGCGTGCGTGCGTGCATGTGTTACCATGTATAAGTTTACCTGATGCCAGAAGAAGCTATTAAAGTGGGTGGAAGAATCGGCTTGGTCACAAAAGCAAGCTTGGTATCGTCCGGCTGTTGGTACCTCAGAGTGCAATTGGCAGGAATATACTGGAGAAGTATTGATGTTTGAATGCTGTCTGTTGGATTCGAAGTTGCATACAGCATCCTGCCGTTGATTATGTATCCTCCGATGCCCATGTCTCTAGTAGATATTCCAGGTACCTTGTCACTTAAATGTACGACTGCAGCCTAAATGCTATCTGTTAATATAATGTAGAATTGTGTGTCTACACACATACACTTGTGTGTGTGTGGTTGTATAAAGGAGTATCAATCTATTTGATTATACAATACAAAGTTAAATAGCGTATTATGTATAAGTATGTATGTGTACACACACACACACACATGTATATACTCATTGTAGTCTGTTTATATGTACAATGGATGTGTAGAAATGCTGTATATATGCATTCATAAATATGAATGTGAATAGGTGAAAGTGTGTGTGTATATCCATATGTGTCAGCAATATACATGTATATACATATGTATGTGTGTGTAATATGTACAGATATCAACGTACAGATTCGATGCGCTTCTTTATAGAACTTTCATCGTTGCCGTACACTCTGTGAATGGCTCTGATTTGGCTTGCAATGCCGAGAGCCATCTTAGCCGTCATTTTGTGAGAGTTTTGAATGAGGTGCACTCCATGTTTATGAGCACATCCATGTCTCACATTGAAAACCTTCGTATTTTAGCTTAATTATCCCCTCTGATTGCGGTGGCATGTTACACTGAGAGCCCAAATAATAACACGGGATATCCAAGTACACTCTCCACCGCCTGTATATAAGTTCAATGCTCTCTCTCTCTCTCTCTCTCTCTCTCTCTATATATATATATATATATATTATATATACATAGTGTCCAATGTCCATTATCTTACATTTAACGCAAAGTGGAGCATACATATATATACATACTTTAACGGTATTGGAATACACCTACAAATATACATACTATAATGGTATTGGAACACACACAAACAATGCATACCTCTGTGATTGTCTTGTCTTGGCAAGATTATAGCAATCTCGGATCCAGAGGAAGCACAGCCTGTGCAGAAGATCATCATCGAGGCCCCCGTACAGATCCTTCCTGAAAGCCTCCCAGTCGCGCACAATCCCGGACAGCAGCTGCATTTCTTGCTCATCCAACAATGCAGACACGGACACAACCCCGACATCTCGCACCTCGTGCGCATTGAAAACTGGCTTCTTTGCGCTGTGGGAGGCCGTGTATCCCAGATTCTTGTTGCTGTGTCTCCCTCGATCCATGGAGAAGAGCGAGGAAACGTACCTCTCTAGTGGCAGTATTGTCCATGTCTGGCTCGCTATCAACAGGATGCAGAGCGCACAGATTGCGCATCCCTGTGATCTCCTGTTCATGGCATGGATTTTCAAGCAGGAATTCCCATTCTCATGTGATGTATTATCAGCTCAGATGTGCATGATATACATTTCCCCGTCGCCATCGCCGCCCATCTTGGCGTTCATCAAGAACGCATGAATGCAACGGAAAAACACACTTCACATTTAGGGCATTTTAACTCTTACCACTAACGTTAACGGTAGTGACATGAGTTCAAATCTCGGTGGGAGCTCAATTTTATGTGTTAATTTACATACTATATAAATATTTCATATCTACGTAACTACTTGTAAATATCAATAGCCAATATTATATGTAATGTAACTACAGTAAATACGTAAGTTATCGTAGTAATTTAGGACTGTACCTTTTATATAAAATTCCATCGATAAAGAACTACAATAGATAATACGTATCCTGTTCATTAAATATGCATACACACGTAGGATATATATATATATATATATATAATATATATATAATATATAACATATAATGAGTAGTATTTTGTTTATATAGTTGAATATATTTAGTTTTTTTAAAGTTTTAAAAATGTAATCACTTGCTGATGTAAATTTGCGGAAAATAAATCACTTATAATGCAATGTTTAAGTTATATAATAATTCAACATGATGTGATAATTTTATGCATATGAATATTAAATGAACATTAAAGAAAAGTTTGACTATTACAACGGTGATTTAAAGGGACGTATAAATGTTCTAACATACTTAACATCGACAGCTAACTTGATTTTATATTGCTTAAAAATATATTTTTAAGATTATAAATAAGCTTAAGTATGATTAAATAGATTATTAATTTTATATTATAAAACTAAAATTTAAATTTAAATCTTTAATATTTTGATGTTACTTAAAAATTAATGTTCCAATATCTTACTATAAGTATGAGTTATTATATTTACATTATAAAGTCAAGAGTCAAAATAAAAAAATTTAATTTTTATTTAAAACTCAGAATTTAAATATTTAATCTAACTTTTCATGATACGTAAACCAAAATTTATTAATGTAATCAAAGTTACTGTAATCAAATTGTGTTTACAACTCTTTAAAACAAAACTAAAATATGTTACATCTTTAAATTAAGGTAATAATGTAATATTAATATTAAATTTTATCATTTATAAAAATCTGCATGTCCTTAAAGTAAAGTATTTTTAAAATTATTCTAAATAAATATATCAATTATACTTACAACTCACAAAAATCAAATCTATGGTTTAACCAGGCTAACTACAAAGTTAATTATTAATTCTTTAAAATTTTAACAATTAAAATTATCTAAGTTATTATTTAATCACTTAGGTAGATCATACGTTACACAAGGTTATTACTCAGTTAAGTAATAATGCCATTGACTTCTTTATTTTTTTTAAAGAACTTGTAATATGTTGATAGGCATGTGTATATACACACATGTGTAGCGACGCATGGGTGGTGATCTGGCCCCCATGTGTTAGCCAGAAGGTCTCATGTATATAAGCAGGGTTTTGTACATGAATAAGGTATCACATTCTGTGCATATTTATCTATTCTTTCATTAGTGGAAAAGTTGCAAATTCTTTTTTTTCTGCCTTTTCCTTTTCTTGTTTTCATGACAATGAATATAGAGATGGCTTTTATCATTATTGCTACTGTTATAGATGCACAAACTAAGTTGTTGGAGTGCTTTGTTGAGGGTTCGTCCTCCTCTTCCCTGCTTGAGCCTCCTGTCGGGGGATCTATTTCTAGTACTCCTTTGTCTTCTTCACAAGCCACAAATCCGAGGGTTCAACCCTAATCTTTTTGTGGTGATCTGGGAAATGATGTATACCACTGGTTTGATCATTTCTAAGTTATTATTCGTTACCATGGTTGGGATGAGGCTCGTGCTCTCAGAGAATTTCCTACATGTTTGGAAGGCCCTGAGCTCAAATGATATAATGGATTGGCTGCGGAGATTCAAGCCAATAGTAATCAGTTGACGGAATGTCTTAAACGTACGTTTGGCAAAATTGAGGATTCATATGATGCTTTTCAACAACTGTATGCGATACGACAGCATCCTAGTGAGTCTATTATGCGGTTCAATGGGGATTTAGCTCGGCGTGCATATCTTAACATTCCTGAACCCACTAAGCTTGGTATGTTATGGCTGACTATGCGACCCGAACTTGTTCAATTCATTGGGGCTCTTCGACCTACCACATTAGAGGAAGCTTTTGCACTAGCTCAACAATTTGAGTTGGTGCCTGGTAAGGGTTGTGGTCCCCTTGGGTTACCTGCTCCTATTCAATATGTTGATCCAATGGAGGTGGACATTGCTGCATATGTGCCTGCATGACAAGCCCTTCGTGGTCAACCTCGGGGCCCACCCCGTGGACCACCTCCACAAAATCGTCCTGCACTTGCTCCAGTTCCTGCCCGTGGTGGTCAAAATCCACGGATTCGTAACAGGAGGAATCGACACAATGCAGGTCGACCCAATCAAGTTCATTGTTGGGCATGTTGGGCACCTAGACATACTTGGCAGGCATGTGATGTGTATCCTGATTGGCGTCCACCACATTCAGGTTGGCAACCATATGTTCCGGATGATGTGCCTATGGCGGCCATTATGTCTAATGATGAGCTTCCAAATGCGAAGCTTCTTTTGGTCTGTTGCGGAAAACTAGTAATCGTACGGGCGATCCCGTGCGATGGAGACTTTGCCTCCATGTTTTTTCCGCTATGCATATTAAGGATTGCAAGTTCCACCAGATCATTCAGTTTTCACATTTAATGCATGGGTGAATGAGTTTTCAGACACAGTGCTTGTGGATATATGATTTAGTATGTCTTCCATAACTACTTCTCTGGCACATCGGTGCTCATTACCCTTGAGACATGCAAATAAGGTCTTTTGCACATTTTATATGGTAATGGGCAGTCTCGTGCAGTATCACAATAGGTCTTTAACATTAATTTAGGATGTGATTGGTTAAAGCAGTCGAAAGGTATGTGTGATTTTTCACTCTCTCCTCCCGTATTACGCTTGGAGTCTATGTCTCTGCAGTTTGTTCCTTTACATCTAGAGAAGCTTGTTGCTGTTTGTATCACGCATACAGCTCTTTTGATTCCGGTCTTGGGGTGGTATTCATCTCAACAAGTTCAAATGCCGGATCCGTCACTTGAGTATCAAGCGCATTGCATCGAACAACTATGCAAATTTGTTCAAATTTGATATGTCCCAAGGTGCACGTGTGAAGACTCGACACTGTATACCCACTGGCAATGCAAAACCTTTCAAAGTCCCGATTCATCGCAAGTCACCAAAAGAATTATCAACCATGCGAACAGTTTTACCAATATGATTGGTAAGCGGGTGTCGTCCATCACGGAGTCCATGGGCATGTGAACCTCATTTGGTTCTCAAGCCTGATGGATCTCTCCGATTTGTGTGGATTACCGACCTTTCAACAATGTTACCATCAAAATGTTATCCACTTTCGAACTCTGCCGATTTATTAAATCATTTGGGTTATAGTCGATGGTTTACTAAGTTGGATTTGGCATAAGGGATATTGGCAGGTTCCTATGGCTGAGGAGGATATTCAAAAAACGGCCTTCCAGATACCATTTAATCTTTACGAGTTTTTAGTCATGCCTTTGGATTGACTTCAGCTCCTACTACCTTTTCAACGCATGATGGATGAGCTTCTTTCAGATATGCCGATATCACTGTCGATTTCATTGATGATGTGCTAATTCATAAGTCTGGTTCTTGGGAAGATCACATTCGTAATGTACGACGAGTTCTTGATTTATTTTGAAAAGTCGGCTTGAAGTTGAAACTTGAGAAAAGTGTTTGTGTTCAGATCGACTGACACCACTTACTTAGGTTACTGTATATCTGAGAGGGTTTACAGGTGGATCCAATGAAGTTGTGAGCTGTTCGAGAGTTCCCTCGTCCCCATATGGTATAGGAAGTCCAGCATTTCTTGGGCAAGGTGCAGTACTTGGGTCGATTCATCGATCATCTGCTAATCGAACTGCCCCTCTTCGGGAGTTAGTTCATCCACAGGTATCTTTCAGTGGACTCGCAGGTGTCACAGCATTTGACAGTTAAAAGAGTTCCTGACAACTCCACCATTGCTTCAATACCAGATTTTACTCGTCCGTTCATTTTACGAGTAGATGCCTCAGATATTGGTATTGGTGGTGTGTTGATGCAAACTGATGCGGATCCTTTAATTGAGACCCGGTGGCTTACATTAATCGAGTACTCGACCTGAGCGAAATTATTCCACTACTAAAAAAAATGCCTTGCTGCTGTTTGGGTTTTGAACGACTTCATGCTACTTACATGGGAGTGAAACACTTTTGAAGTGTGATCATGCTGCTGTCACTTCCTTATTAAAATGGAAGAATTTAATGGGTCGTGTAGCCAATGGGCATTACGTCTCTAGCTAGGTATATAACTTTAAGGTGGTGCACATGCTTGGGCGAACAATGATGGATGCGGATGCACTTTCTCAAGCACCCCTTTTTTATTCCACTTTGCCTGCTCATGTAGTAGCTGCAGCTTTGGTTTGATACAAGCCCCTTAGGTATTTGATGCCGATTTACCATCCTTGGAATAGTGGTAGGATGCTCAAAAACATGAACCATGGACAAGGCAATTACGCTATGTGTTTGTAAATCCGTGTTCCGAACCTTGATTTCGACAATATCATGCTCAGTTTTGACTTCAAGATGGTTTATTGTATTTTATTTGAACAAATCTAGAAGACAGATGGCGTTTGGTTGTACCCTTACATATGTTCCACACCTTCTTCGAGCATATCATGATTCACCTATTGTTGGAGGTCATCTTGGTCACCAACGAGTGTTAGAGAAGCTTTGTCAATCCTTTTATTGGCCCAGCATGCGTGGTGATGTGATTAGGTATATCCAAAGCTGTCCCATTTGTCAAACTTGGAATTCCTCTACGACTCTTACCATGGGGCCCTTTTGAATTAATTGCAGTGGATTTAATGGGACCTTTTCCACGTTCTTCTTAAGGTAATCAGTACATCATTATGGTATCTGATTATTTAACTCGTTGGGTGGAGGTTGGTGCCCTTCCGGATGCAACTGCTGTTTGATAATGTGGTTTTGCAGCATTCTTGTTCAAAACGGATGTTATTAGATAATAACCTCGCTTTCATTGCAGAGGTATTCCGAGTGTTATGTGAGAGGTTAGGGGTAAAACACTCATTTGCCTCTTCATATCATTAACAAACTAACAGTTTGGTGGAGCAATTAAATCGGACCTTCAAGAGTATGATTTTCAAAGTATGCTAACTTCAATCACACTAATTGGGATTGGTATTTACGAGGCTTGAGATTTTGCTTATGTAACAAGCATTTAGAATTTGATTAGTATCTCTCCATTCAAGGCATTGTATGGATATAATCTAAGTTGCTAGTGAATTGGGGTTATCAATCGAATCTACCATGTGTTGAGGATGTAAAGATGTGGGCTTTGACATTTGGATACTGTTTTACCTCTTCTATGTGCAGAGTCTGTTGAACATCTGGGTCCAAACTCAAATATGCAGTAATCTTCTTACAATGCACGACATCAAATTCCACCAGATTTTGCTGACGGTGACTTAGTCCTAGTACGTTTTCCCAAGCTGACTGCACTTGGGCTTGCAACTGGCTTGTTACATAAGTGGCTTGATCCCTACCGAATACTTCGAAAGGTTAGTCCTTAGGTGTATCAAGTATAGTTAGTGGGATCTCATGAGGTTGAGATAGTTCACATAGTTCGAATGAAACAGTTTATCGTTTAGACCCGTTGAGTACATTCAGTCATAGCCAACTCACATGGATCTAGGAGCATCACCATCTACACAGATGCAGAGGGGAGATAATGTAAGATGTTGTATATTGTATATACGCATGTGTATATACACAACATGCATAGTGACACATGGGGTTGATCTGGTCCCCATGTGTCAGCACCACGTGTTGCATGTGTGCCACATGGCAAAAGGTCTCCTGTATATAAGTAGGGTTTTGTACATGAATAAGATATAAGTTGTGTGCATATTTATCTGTTCTTTCAAACTAAATTTTTCTAAAAGGAATACTCTTATAAAAAAGTTTTTTATATTAATTATAATTAATTAAATTTTGAATAAATATTGAAAGATCTTTTTTATTTATATTCAAAGTGAAATGATACAGATAAACCTTCTACTATGGTTTGATTTCATTTTTAAAAATTCAAAGATTTGATGTTTGTTCAATTTATTTTTATGGAATGCTCAAATAAAAGTAAACAAAGTGCATAACGAGTTTTCCTATAGTCTGTAAAAAGAATTATAACATACATTAATATAATTAATAATTATATATCTTTCATTCTTGTAAAACTTGATCAAATCGTTCTTCATCCTTTCATAATACAACATAATACTTCTTACCTTAGTAAATGTAACTTCATGTTTAGGGTTTACTTACATATATCATATACGCGTTTCATGCTGGAATTGGATCCATTTCCACGTGTACCTTTTTTCTTGTTCAATCACGTTAAGGAAAACAGGATCCACCTTAACATCGCTTTTGACATGAACCTGATAAAAGCCACCCTATGTCTATTAAATCAGACACACATACACACACACCTACAAGTATGTGTGGGTGTATAACATATATATATTATTTAAATTAATTACCTTAAAATGGTGTTTCCAGTTCAATACTTTAGCAACACCAGCGATAGTCACAATGGCTTGGAGTGTCATCTGACGCTTGATCACGTCCTGAATCAAATCTTTGACGTGGCTAGTCACTTCCACGCTGTCTAATTCGGCAGGGCATCGAATGGTCTCCGTTGATTGCTGACCTTGACCACCTTCATCGACCTGGCCATGTCATATCCGAAATGCAGGTTAAATCCAAAGGAAGCATATGACATGAGGGGATTTACCTTAGCTTGACCGAGCAGTGTACCGTGGTAGTAAACATCCATTATACTGCTGGTATATTCAATTGGAACGATATTTGGATTGTTAACTTTGATAGAGAGGAGCAGCTTGGCATCGATGACAGCGAGCACAGGAGAAGAGAATCGAACCTTGAATCCGTCGAAATTGATGGAGGTGACCTCGAACACGGGATCTCTCACTATGCCCAGCTTGGATGCACAATTTGACAAGGCCTGCTGAAAGAAATGCGCCATAGCTTTGCTCCAATTAATAATAGTGGCACATTATTTATTTATAAGATTTAACATATTTTAAAACTTTTTAAAAAGAATTTTGTCAATATCAGATACACTTGGGGCCCTTTATAATTAATTATTAAAAACCTGTATCATTAACCTTATCCTCTAAATACATATAAATAAGTGGAGTTGTCATTTCACTAAATATATTCATAATAATAATCATTAATTACAAACAGATTATAATAAACATGAATATATGGAAAAAATTATGTTTTAATTCACTTCTTAGGTTTAACTGAAAATATTTATATATTCTTCAGGTAAGAATCGATATATGAAGATTCTACTATGTAAATGTGTTAATGATTGAAAATCAAATAATGCATAATAAGTTTTTTTTTATACTAGATTAATTTTAAAAAGATTAAGGCAGATATTTCATAAAATTTTAATATAAGTGTGCAATTTTAATGATTAATAAAATCTACTTAATTTGATTCTCTTAATTGAATATGAAATGAAAGAGTGAAATTAAAACATGTTTGAAGTTATGATATAGTTATAATATAGTTTAGAATTAAAATAAAACTATTATAGTTATATAATATATAATTTACAAATAGAAGATACGGTTTCTGTCGTTCTGATATAGCGAACCACACTATTTAATTTCTAAATATAGTACATTTTATTTTATGATCAAAATGAATTAAAATATTACAATGTTTTATCTTAGGCGTGGCATAATTCCTACCAATAAATGTAATACAAATTTAAACTGGAACAAGCATATAATCTGTATAATATATAAATGCATCGTATTGTGTGTGTATATATATATATATAAATTATATTTGTTATTCTAAATAATGTTCATAAAATAATAAAGTATGTACAGTTAATTACAAAGTGTTTGAGGATATAAGATTCATTTAAGAAATATCTCAAATGTAAATAAATTTTCCCTTTTAAATACCTAGCTTACGTAGTAAAAACAACAGTCTATGTACTTAAAATTTTATAAACATATTATAAAAAATACTCAAATGTGGTGGAGATTACAAGCGACAGAGATTCTTTAATAATTCAATAATTAATATTTACTTAAATAATTAATATTGTAAGATATTGTATATATATACATATTGTATATACGCATGTGTATATACACACATGCGTAGTGACACATGGGGGTGATCTGGCTCCCATGTGTCAGTGCCACGTGTCGCATGTGTGCCACGTGGCAGAGAGTCTCCTGTATATAAGCAGGGTTTTTGTAGCTGAATACATCTGACATTTCAATATATATTGCTCTTTCATTGGTGGAGAAGTTGGGTATTCCTTTCTTCCCTTTTCCTTTTCTTTTTTCCATGACAATGAATATGGAGACGGCTTTTAGCATTATTGCTACTGCTATTGATGCACAAACTAAGTTGTTGGAGCGCTTTGTTGAGGGTCGTCCTCCTCTTCCCCGCTGAGCCTTGCCGGGGGATCTGCTTCTAGTACTCCTTCATCTTCTTCACAGGCCACAAATCCGAGGGTTCGACCCCGATCTTTTTGTGGTGATCCGGGAGATGATGTATACCACTGGTTTGATCATTTCCAAGTCATTGTTCGTTACCATGGTTGGGATGAGGCCCGTGCTCTCAGAGAATTCCCTACATGTTTGGAAGGCCCTGCGCTCAAGTGGTATAATGGATTGGCTGCGGAGATTCAAGCCAATAGTAATCGGTTACGGAATGCCTCAAACGTACGTTTGGCAAAGTTGAGGATTCAGATGATGCTTTCCAACAACTGCATGCGATACGACAACATCCTGGTGAGTCTGTTATGCGGTTTAGTATTAGGTTCGGGGATTTAGTTCGGCGTGCATATCCTAACATGCCTGAGCCTATTAAGCTCGGTATGTTATGGCCAACTATGCGACCCGAACTTGTTCGATTCGTTCGGGCTCTTCGTCCTACCACATTGGAGGAAGCTTTTGCACTAGCTCAACGTTTTGAGTTGGTGCCTGGTGAGGGCCGTGTTCCCCTTGGGTTACCTGCTCCTCTATTCAGCGTGCTGATCCAATGGAGGTTGATGCTGCTGCATATGTGCCCGCACGACAAGCCTTTCGTGGTCGACCTCGGGGCCCACCCCGTGGACCACCTCCACGAAATCGTCCTGCACCTGCTCCAGTTCCTGCCCGTGGTGGTCAAAATCCACGGATTCGTGACAGGAGGAATCGGAACAATGCAGGTCGACCCAATCAAGTTCATTGTTGGGCCTGTTGGGCACCTGGACATACTTGGCGGGCATGCGATGTGTATCCTGATTGGCGTCCACCACATCCAGGCTGGCGACCATATGTTCCGGATGGTGTACCTGTGGCGGCCATTATGTCTGATGATGAGCTTCCAGATGATGACGCTTCTCTTGCGGTGGATCTGTTGCGGAAAACCAGTAATCGTACGGGCGACGGAGGGATCCCGTGCGATGACTCCACCTCCATGCTTTTTTCCGCTATGCATATCAAGGGTTGCAAGTTCCACCAATCATCCAGTTTTCACATTTTCTGCACGAGTGAATGATGTTTCAGTCACAGTACTTGTGGATACAGGATCTAGTATGTCTTCCATAACTACTTCTCTGGCGCATCGGTGCTCATTACCCTTGAGACGAGCAGATAAGGTCTTGCACATTTTATATGGTAATGGGCAGTCTCGTGCAGTATCACAGTACACCACTTCGACTACACTGGTTATGGGTGCCAACTGTAAGTTTCCCTCTGGGTCTCTTAGGGTTGTCCCTTCCCAGGTCTTTGACATCATTCTGGGATGTGATTGGTTAAAGCAGTCGAAAGGTACATGTGATTTTTCACTCTCTCCTCCTGTATTACGCTTGGAGTCTGTGTCTCTGCAGTCTGTTCCTTTACGTCCAGAGAAGCTTTTGCTGTTTGTATCACGCATACAGCTCCTTTGATTCCGGTCTTGGGGTGGTGTTCATCTCAACAGGTTCAAATGCCGGATCCGTCACCTGAGTGTCGAGCACACTGCATCGAACAACTTAAGAACAGTATGCAAGTTTGTTCAAATTTGATCTGTCCCAAGGTGCACGTGTGAAGACTCGACACTGTATACCCACCGGCAATGCAAAGCCTTTCAAAGTCCCGGTTCGACGCAGGTCACCAAAGGAGTTATCAGCCATGCGAACAGCTGTTACTGATATGATTGGTAAACGAGTGTGTCGTCCGTCACGGAGTCCATGGGCATGTGAACCTCATTTGGTTCCCAAGCCTGATGGATCTCTCCGATTTTGTGTGGATTACCGACCTCTTAACGATGTTACCATCAAAGATGTCTATCCACTTCCGAACTCTGCCGATCTATTAGATCGTTTGGGTCAGAGTCGATGGTTTACTAAGTTGGATTTGGCATCAGGATATTGGCAGGTTCCTATGGCTGAGGAGGATATTCCAAAAACGGCCTTCCGGACACCATTTGGTCTTTACGAGTTTTTGGTCATGCCTTTTGGATTGACTTCAGCTCCTGCCACCTTTCAACGCATGATGGATGAGCTTCTTTCCGATATGCCTGATATCACTGCCGATTTTATCGACGATGTGCTCATTCATGGGTCTGGTTCTTGGGAGGATCACATTCGTGATGTACGGCGCGTTCTTGATCGATTTCGAGAAGTTGGCCTGAAGTTGAAACTTGAAAAGTGTGTGTTTGGTTCGACCGACACCACTTACTTGGGTTACCGTATATCTCGAGAGGGTTTACAGGTGGATCCAATGAAGTTGCGAGCTGTTCGAGAGTTCCCTCGTCCCCGTACAGTACAGGAAGTCCAGCGTTTCTTGGGCACGGTGCAGTACTTGGGTCGATTCATCGATCATCTCACTGATCGAACTGCCCCTCTTCGGGAGTTAGTTCGTCCACAGGTATCTTTCAGGTGGACTCGCAGGTGTCAGCAGGCATTTGACCAGTTAAAAGAGTTCCTGACAACTCCACCATTGCTTCAATACCCAGATTTTACTCGTCCGTTCATTTTACGAGAGTAGATGTTGGTATTGGTGGTGTATTGATGCAAACTGATGCTGTGGATTCTTCAATTCGACACCCGGTGGCTTACATTAGTCGAGTACTCACGCCGGCTGAGCGGAATTATTCCACTACTGAAAAAGAATGCCTTGCTGCTGTTTGGGGTTTTGAACGACTTCATGCCTACTTACATGGGAGTGAAACACTTTTGGAGTGTGATCATGCTGCTGTCACTTCCTTATTAAAAAAGAATTTAGTGGGTGCGTAGCCAGATGGGCATTACGTCTCCAGGTATATAACTTTAAGGTGGTGCACAGGCCTGGGCGAACAATGGTGGATGCGGATGCACTTTCTCGAGCACCCCTCTCCGATTCCACTTTGCCTGCTCATGCAGTAGCTGCAGCGTTCGGTTTGATACAAGCCCCTCAGGTATTCGATGCCGACTTACCATCCTTGGAACAGTGGCAGGATGCTCAAAAACATGAACCATGGACGAGGCAATTACGCGATGCGTTTGCAAATCCGTCTTCCGAACCTCGGTTTCGACAATATCATGCTCAGTTTCGACTTCAGGATGGTTTATTGTATTTTATTGGGACAAATCCAGAGGACAGATGGCGTTTGGCTGTACCCTCTACATATGTTCCACACCTTCTTCGAGCATATCATGATTCACCTATTGTTGGAGGTCATCTTGGTCACCAACGAGTGTTGGAGAAGCTCGGATCATTTTATTGGCCCAGCATGCGTGGTGATGTGATCAGGTATATTCAAAGCTGTCCCACTTGTCAAACTCGGAATTCCTCTACGACTCGGGCCATGGGGTGTTGGAATCCATCAATGTCTCTCGCCCTTTTGAGTTAATTGCAGTGGATTTAATGGGACCTTTTCCACGTTCTTCTCAAGGTAACCAGTACATCATTGTTGTATCCGATTATTTAACTCGATGGGTGGAGGTTGGTGCTCTTCCGGATGCAACTGCCATGTCAACAGCTTTGTTTCTGTTCGATAATGTGGTTTTGCAGCATTCTTGTCCAGAGCGGATGTTATCAGACAATGGCCCCGCTTTCATTGCAGAGGTATTCCGAGTGTTGTGTGAGAGGTTAGGGGTAAAACATTCATTTGCCTCTCCGTATCATCCACAAACTGATGGTTTGGTGGAGCGATTGAATCGGACCTTCAAGGGTATGATCTCGAAGTATGTGAACTTCAATCACACGGATTGGTATTTGCGATGTTTGAGATTTGCTTATGTAACAGGCATTCAGAGTTCGATTGGTATCTCTCCATTCAAGGCATTGTATGGATATGATCCTAAGTTGCCTAGTGAATTGGGGTTATCATCGAATCTGCCACGTGCCGAGGATGCAAAGATGTGGGCTCGACATTTGGATGCTGTTTTGCCTCTTCTGCGTGCAGAGTCTGCTGAACATCTTGGTCGAGCTCAAATGCGCAGCAATCTTCTTACAATGCGACATCAAATTCCACCAGATTTTGCTGACGGTGACTTAGTCCTGGTACGTTTTCCCAAGCTGACTGCACCTGGGCTTGCAACTGGTTTATTACATAAGTGGCTTGGTCCCTACCGAGTACTCCGAAAGGTTGGTCCTCAGGTATATCAAGTACAGTTGGTGGGATCTCATGAGGTTGAGATAGTTCACGTGGTTCGAATGAAACGGTTTGTTGTTCGAGACTCGTTGAGTACATTTGGTCATACCTTAGATGGCCCAGCTCACACGATCCAGACCATCAGATCCATCACCATCTACACAGCCGCAGAGGGGAGGATAATGTAAGATACTGTATATATATATAATATACTATATATACGCATGTGTATACACACATGCATAGTGACACATGGGTGGTGATCCTCCCATGTGTCAACACCACATGTCACATGTGTGCCACGTGGCAGAGGTCTCCTGTATATAAACAGGGTTTTTGTAGCTGTACATACGACATTTCGGAATATATTTGCTCTTTCAATATAATTATTATTAATAATAATTCTAGATAAAACAATGTTAATTTTATACAGAGTAATAAAAATCTTTTGTTTTTGATATAAATATTATGTTGTTCTCACACAAAACTTCGAAGCATTCTAAGCAGACATAAGCACACACACACGCATGTACGCTAGGCTTTGTTTCAAACTATTCAATGTACTAATATTATATAAAATTAACTATTTTAAAAAATATGACATATTTAAAATATTCTCAAGATGGAATGGATCTAACTCATGTGAACCTTGTTTTCCTGCTCAATAATATCCAGAAACAGAGGATCCACTTTAATATCACTATCCACATGAACCTAAACAAAACCGCTTTGTTATACATACATAATGTCTCTCTCTCTCTCTCTCTCTCTATATATATATATATATATAAAACCTTGAAATTATGCTTCCATTTCCACACTGTTGCAGCGCCACTGATGGTAACCACAGAGTGAAGTGTCATCCACGCTTCATCACGTCCTGAATCAAGTCCTTGACGTGGCTAGTCACTTCCACGCCATCCAGCTTGGCAGGGCATTGTATTATTCCGTGGACTCCTGCGCTTGACCACCATCATCCACCTGCAAAAATACCAACGGTAAAACCAAGGGAAACACAAGGTAAACATAAACCAAATCCACGCTGGCGCTTACTTGGGGCATGTCCCAGAAGTGTATCTCGGTAGTAAATGTCCATGACAGTGGCCGCCATACTCAATTGGGGTAATATTGGGATTGGTAACCTTGATGGTGAGCAGCAACTCTGCATCAATGACAGCAAGCAGCGTGGTCGGAAATCGAACCTTGAACCCCTTGAACTCGATCTTGGTTACCTCAAACCGGGATCCTTCACAATTCCACCTTGGAAGCAAGCGATCCAAAACATTTCCCAATAAAATGAGAGCAAAATGGGATTTACGGGAAGAAATGGGAAAAAACGGGATTTATTTTTTGAAGTATGATCTTTGTAACGGTGGATTGGTGGGGTTCTTTTTTATAGGATGCCCCCGTGGGTAGCCTGAATCTCCCACGTGTTACATTGCATGCCTTGACAACACATTGTGTATCCTCGAGCATATGCAATGGATATTCCTATCATTTGATGTCGTAATACATTTAATATTCTAAAGATAATAAAATATTTTAATAGTAAAAAATAATGTTTTAAAAAGATGTGTTTTAGAACGTTTTACAACAAATAAATGTATATCCTTATGCATACCATCGTACAATTTTTAACTAGTATTGTATTCAATATTTAGATATGTACTAATATGTAGACTTGTGTTTCTAAATGTAAATATATTATGAAAAACTATTCTAAAATTCAAGAACTATTAAATTGAGTTTTTAAATCTCTGAGAAAGAAACTCCAGGAATATGTACGTTTGATTTTTAAGTTTTCTTAAGCATAATCATTTAATTTATATAAACTCAATTCTTTTATTAATAATCGTTTAATTTTATGTAAAATTATTTTTATAAATATTTAATAACATAATGGAACCAATAATTATTTAATTTTAAATAAATTCAAAAAATAACATAAATTATGTTGTATTCCATTCTCAAGATGGAACCGGATCTAGTTCCATGTGTACCTTGTTCTCCTGCTCAATAACATTAAGAAATATGGGATCCACCTTAACATCACTGTTCAAATAAACCTGAAAAAAAACCAGCATTTAGTGTGTGTATGTGTGTGTGTATATGGTGCATGTGTGTATGTACATGTACATATTACCTTGAAATGGTGCTTCCAAAGTTTCCACACTTTGGCAGCACCAGTGATGGTAACAACAGAGTGAAGTGTCATCTCACGCTTCATCACGTCCTGGATTAAGTCCTTGACGTGGCTAGTTACTTCCACGCCATCCAGCTTGGCAGGGCATTGTATTATCTCCGTGGACTTTTTCCCTTGGCCACCTTCATCCACCTATGCTCATGTCATAAAAGAGTAGGTAAACTCAAGGTAAATCTGAGGTAATATAAACACAACTTCATCCACCTAAGCCCATGTCGTATAAAATGCAGGGTAAACTCAAGGTAAACTGAGGTAAATACAACTTCATCCACCTAATTTCAGGGAAAATCAAGGTGGTAGTTTGTATATATATATGTGTGTGTTACTAGCTTGATATATCATCCAGATGTGCACACACACATATATGCTAACCTTGGCATGTCCAAGCAGTGTGTCATGGTAATACATATCCATGAGAGTGGCACCATACTCAATTGGGGCAACATTGGGATTGGTAACCTTGACGGTGAGCAGTAACTCTGCATCAATAACGGCGAGCAGCGCAGTCGGGAATCGAACCTTGAACCCCTTGAACTCGATCTTGCTTACCTCAAATATTGGATCCTTCACAATTCCTAACTTAGATGCAACAATTCCACACATTCTTTAAATAAAATGCTGAGAAAATGGGATTTATGGGATTTAGGAGAAAGAAGGGGATTGCTTTTTCATATTTGTAATGGTTTTCTCTTTTTAGGCTATGCGTAGATCGCCTGAATCTCGACGTGTTACATTGCATGCCTTTATAACACATTAAGATTCCTTGATCTTGGCATATTCCTCTAGCATATCCCATACATTATACAATTTAGGATATAAAATAAAATAAAGAATCTCCTGAACAGAATCTCTTACGTTTCAAACTTTGATTTTTGGTTATTTGATTTGATTTTGAATATAATAAATCTATGTGCTTAGATTTATTAAATAATTACCAAGTATATGTATTGAAATATACATATATTAATAATAATAAATATTATATACACATAAGTTAAAGCACGTAGATTTATTAAATACTTACAGGTATATGTATTCAAAGACTACTATATCCATTATATTATATAAATTAATAATCTTTAAATTTCATTACAAGAATACTCGTTGATGATTTACCTAGTCTATCATTGGTTTTACAAACTTTATAGTTATAGTTATCAAGGATCTTCTTGTTAGAGAGAGAGAGAGAGCAAGAGCAAGAGCGAGAGAGAGAGAGAGAGAGAGAGAGAGAGGAGAGAGGAGAGGGAGAGAGAAGAGAGACTATATGAAGTAATTTGTACGAAAAGTCTTACCAGTAATCTCCACAGGAACAAGCACCATCTTTAAAGTGATGAGATCTCACAGTATCCCTGATGAAGATCTCTCTTCCCTCCGCCTTGGATACCAACTTGATTGCATCATGACACTCCCTACAAACCCGACAGCTCTTGACAATCCTTAGACTGCAACCACTTAACAATCCAAAACATATAGCGAGCTTCTCACTATGCTCCTCATCAACTGGTTTCAGCAATAAACTCTTGTTTAACTCTGCTAGCTTTCCATATATCTCTCTCGTCCTCGGGTGCGTCTTATCACCGGTGACAAACTCATGTACCCGTCTGTTCACCTCGATGAAGCTCTTAAACACCGGCTCTCTATCTATCCCTTCAAAACTAGCATATATGTTTGAGAGGTTTACAAATGCAGATGGGAGCGGTTCCAGCTCGATAATAAGCTCGGCAGCACGCCGTCCGCGCTGGATATCACTCTGCGTCTTACATGCTGAGAGGAGTATATTATAGTTCGTTGTTTTCGATAACGTCGGCGCTCTATGCATGAGAGATTCTGCTGCCTCCAGGTCCCCAGATCGTCCGATGAGATCAAGCAGGCATCCATAGTGCTTCTCTTGGTGCTCAAGTGAATATTCTTGAGGAATATCTACAAAGATCTCACACCCTTTACGCACGTATCCAGCGTGGGCACACGCAGAGAGCACACACAGGAGCGTGATAGCGTCGGGTTTAGAACCATCCTGTTGCATCCTGTGGAAAACATATATAGCCGAGTCTGAGTGTCCGTGGTGAGCAAGGCTGTCTATTATTGTTGTCCACGCCACCTCATCTTTCTTGTGCATTCCCTCGAACACTCTCTTTGCTGCTACCAGGTTACCACATTTTCCGTACATGTTGATGAGCCCGAGCACCAGCGTGTTGTCTGATCCGTACCCCAGCTCCATAATTCTTCTGTGTATATGCTTTCCTTCAGCCCCGGCCGAGAGGTTTGCACATGCCTAGAAGCTCTGTTTGTTACGCATACGTGTGTGTGTGTTGTGTGTGTGTGAGAGAGAGAGAGAGAGAGACACATGCATACACACGCACCTGTAGAAGATAGACAAAGTAGTTGGCATCCACCTTAACACCATCAAGCTGCATATACTTGTCAAGACGAAGAGCCTCGTTACACTCATCGTGTTGCACCAACGTCGTGCAAACACTTGTCCAGGAGATCGAATCCGTACATGGCATCGCACGGAACGCCTTGTACGAGTCCCTTAAACTACCACACCGACCATACATACCTGTAACACATGTCAATACATATGAACACATATACAGACGTATATACATTAGCTGCATGTATATGTACATACCTACGACAGCGTTCCCGACAGGCAGACTATGCTGGAAGAGTCCAAGCTCAGTAACAAGGGTGTGGATTCTACGGCCAGATTCAAGGGCTTCTGGGGATCCAAAGGAGGTCAGTATAGAGATGAATACGACATCATTGCATTTGACACCATGTAGATTCATCTCGCAGAACAGGTTCATTACTTCCTTGTGTTTCTCCCGTTTTGAGAACAGTGTTAGCATTGTGTTCCATGCAACTGTGTCTTTCTTCTCTAGCTTTCTGAAGATCCCTGTTGCCTGGTTATACTCGTGTTAGCCTGTGTGCGTGCGTGCGTATGTGTGTGTGTTTGTGTGTGTGTGTGAGAGAGAGAAGAGACACACACACACACCTCGTCAAGCTTGTCATACTTGCCATACATGTTGATAAGTGCAGTCGCCACCACTGTGTTTGTCTCAAGCTTTAATTCACAAACACATTGATGAACAAGCTCGGCAGTCTTGAAATCTGTTGCATTGAGTGTCGCAACAAAGCAGATCTTGTCCGGCAATACACCTTCCTGTTGCATTCTCCGAAAGAGATGAACGACCTGGTCACCTTAAAACATTATGTTAAATAACATTTATATGTATACATAAACACAAACTTACTGCGGCCTAGTTCAGCATACCCTGCAATCATAGTGGTGTACATGACCACGTTCCGGGGGCATTTGACACTCTCAAACACTTCCCTTGCGTCCTCAAGGCTTCCACAACGAGCATACATGTTCATTAAAGCAGAACTGACCTGATATACACACATACATACGACGTATACACAATCTGCATTAGAAACCCACCTGCGTGTTGGACGTATCAGGCTCACTCTCAAGAACGCAGGCGTGTATGGTTTTCCCAAAAGACAGGCGAGTGCACGAGCCAAGAGCAGTAACAAATGCAGCCCCATCTGGGCGCGCATTTGACTCGAGAAGCATCTCATGAAACAGGTGTATTGCCCGTTGCGGATGCCCTCTCTGGGCATATGCTGCAACTGCGTTAGTCCACATTATAACTCCCCATCTAGACTTGTCCCTGGAAAGAACTCGGGCTCGTTCGAGAGATCCTTCGTTTCTAATGTACATCTGCATTAGAAGATTTGCAAGGAACCTGTTGTTCGAAAGATGTGGGTGCTTAGAAATCTGGTTATCAATCCGAATCCCAGAAGAGAGACATCTTAATGCTGTGCTTGTTCTAATGAGATCTGCATACAAACCCACGTCAGGAACGAGCTCCTTGTTCTCCAGGCGGTCTAGAATAGTCGAGAGCTGCTCCTGTTTGTCGATCTTCTCTGAAAATGTTCCCCTGAATTCCCCTGGACGTGCGACGTTATTAGTTGGATCAATGCAAGTGCCGAATGCCCTCGTTCTGCGCGGATTCCTCCCGCGGATCTGCAACAGGCCGCTTGGCCATCGCATGAATTTTAAACCCTAGGGTTTAACAGAATATTCCTAATCTATATATATAAATTATTTTGTTTGATAAGACTAGATTATAATGACCAGCTGATTTAATTCATTAATAATATATATATGTGTGTGTGTAGATATCGTTGGTTAAATGTCAAACTTGTAAAACTGATACAAGCATGTGTGCATTCAAAGTGTGTGTGTGTGTAAGTGTGTACACAGAGACATGCATACATACAAACATAGACATACACAAGCAAATGACACATATATAATGAGTTTGACACTGAGGTATGAATACGAGCTGTGTTTGTAAAACTATATGTGTGGGGATGCAGTTCATAATATGATCTCTTCGTTTAATTTAAGCTGAAGTAAAATGTATATAAAATATACGACAACATGTACATATATATGTATATGTGACACACCAGTTAATGATATCATCTAATTTATAAGAATGTTTAACTTTGCCAATAAACTAGTGTACTAATATATTTATTTTATATTATTAATGGAGTGCTTTCGTTTCTTTTCACATTAAGAATTACAATATAAATGAATTTATAAATGAGTCATTTATTCCGTAATAAAAATTAAATTTCAAACCTGCTGGCGAGGCGTCGGAGAAATAGAATTAATAATTTATTTATTTTTTTTTAATATATCATACTATAAAATTGTTCATTCAATTTCAAACATGTAATAGTGAACAATGCATATGTGTGTGTGTGTATGCAGGGATGTGTCACTCTCTCTCTCAGACACACAGAGATATATATTGTGTGTATAGAAATTGGTAAGGATTTATATTGTTTTTTATCCCCCCCACCACACATAGATACATACACACATACAAGACATGTATACAGTATGTATGTGTTATTATTGTAGATTGAACAAGGTAGAAACTTTATGTTCTACAACCTTCAATGGATGTGTGTGTGTGTGTGTGTGTGTGTGTGTGTGTGTGAGTGTATCTATACAGAATTACATAAGTACCTACACACAAAACAATCATCGTATGTAAATTAATTGTCTATGAATATGAGCTGTGTGTGTGAATGTACCGATGTGTATACTATATATTTTTTACACAGAGGCAGATGCGTGAATGAACCTCGAGAGAATGATGTATGTGTATACACACACATGTATGGATATATGCTTAGACGTAGCTACTATGCCTAAAACAAATATACATATAAATAGTATGTAACAAATATACACAACAATATTCAGTTGTGTGTATGTGTAGCATCTCACTGTTAGTTTTATGTATGTGTTATTTATGTATCACTGTTAAGTTGACTATATGTGTGTGTATGCGTTATTTGCTTGTTATACACATGCATACGCACACCACACCATGTGTGCTTACTATTTCACACACAATCCTTAATGTGCTCCTGTTTACAACGAGATTGTTTACATTCATTGGTGAGTCTCCATGACACGTGGCACATGTGCTACACGTGACCATGACACATGGAGGCCAGATCATTACCCATGTGTCACTACAGTGTGTATATAGTACATACATATCTAATACATATTTTACACTATCTTCGTCTTAAATCAGTGTGATCTTTTACGATTATAATATATTTTTCAGTTTAATGGTTAACATATTATGTTAACTTTAAGCTTCATATAAGAAAACAGTATAACCTTTTATAATATTAAACATACTAATAATATCTATGTAAATGTAGCAGATGTATGATATGAAAACAAAATATTCATCAAGCATAAATCTAGATATATTTATTTAATAATAAGATTTAATTTTAACATCAAATTTTGGGACGAAGTTTTATAAACACACGACTGTAATATCTGCATACATATACTATTTTATTTGAATTCCAAGATAAGGAAATAATAACTCTGTATAAATTATAACAGTTAAGTTGTATTACTAGTTAATGTTCTAATTCACGTATGAATCCACATGTATTATGTATATGATGCATATGTAATGTGTCACTATGCTGCAGTTAATATGGATTTAAATTAACATCCTTATATTTAATGTTATTACTAAATATAGGATTTTATATTTCCACGGTAATTATATTGAAGCAACAATTAATAATTCCTTTTTCAGTATGTGTATTCTATTAAAGATTCTTGATATATTATTTAATAAAGAGTAGATTTATGAGATTTTAACATATTAAACATAAAATATATACTTTTATTGCTATTAATACTACATATTATTAACAACGTTTATATGAGACCCGGTATAATAAATTCTTAATAAACTTAAATATATTTTGATTTCTTTGCTTGTGAATACAAACTATAAAGTGCCCTTTATTAAACTTACGAGATTTATTTTATATTTTATTTTTGTTTAATTCTTAGAAATCCAAAATGATTATATACCAGAGAGTTTTAATCACACACAACACATACATATATATATGTGTGTGTGTGTGTGTTTGTGTGTATGTGTGTGTGGATATACGCGGCCCATTTGAATTTAAGATATTTTTCACATCGACTTATTTCTAATCTTAGAAACTTTATTGTTTTGACAATATTATTTAACTAATAAACATTAAATAAAATTCTGTCTAATATGCAACTTAATATATAAAGTTTATTTTATCTACATTACTTCAAGACCAGAATCGTTGTCTTTTGAAGAGTTAACTTAAACAAATGTAGAAAATTATAATGGCATTTGTTAGCAAGGTCAATCTAATGAATATGCATAATAACAGTGAAATATACCTCGTTTGTGAATTAGCTATAGATTTAGTTATTAATAATTGTCTTGTTATGATCAAGTTATTATTAATAAATATAAAATATAAGAGACTTTATAAAGTAAATGTATTTTGATAAATACATTTCTCATTCTACATTCAGATTTATTTTGTATATATTTAATTTACTTATCAGTGTAATTTTATGTTATATATTAACATTACTAAAGGTTCTATCACTTAGTCATGTCTGATGGACTTATCAATCCGGAATGAACATGAAATAAATAGAAGTATGGGCAAAGAGTTATTATATAATAAAATAAAAAGCTAAACATAATTATCAACTTTAATATGATATATAATAAATTTATTATAACTTCTATTATTTAAATAAGCCTCCTATGATTAAACATTGCTTGGTGTTAAGCCCTAAGGTTTTGTAATATTCCTTGCATGTGAACTATGTAGTAAATTTTATTTATTTTTTAATTATAAAGTTTTAGTCACTTCGTAACTTCACAATGGTGTATAAAAATTTCCTCAGTGTTTTAGAAACTCTGTATATATTATAAAGACAAACATGTATAATAACTAATGTATTTAATAATCACACAAACAAACTTTAGTAATTTATATACATATTATAATATATATTTTTTGATTTAATGGTTGAAAGTTTATCTTAACTTTAAGCTTCAATTTAATAAAAACAAACTTTTATAATATACAAATATGATAACAATATAGCAGATGGAATGAAATGAACACACAAATTATCCATCAAGCATATAATTATTTAATAGTAAGATTTAATTTTAACATTATATTTTGTTTTCGAAAGGATAATTTTTTATAAGCACACACACACAACGCATACATATGCTAAGTAACTGTGTAAATTTTATTTCAACTCTATTCCCAGCACACACATTATTAATTAAGTAATTATATGGTATATATGTATAAAAAAATAAGAATTTAGCAGCAAACTTTAATGTTATTTACAATATATTTACTATACGCATGTGTGTGTAAAGAGTAAAGCTAAAAGTTGTGTTTGTGTGCGTGAGAGAGAGTTAAACGTTTAATCGTTGTGGATAACAAGCACACGACTGTATCTGTATGTATGTATGTATGCATGCATGTATATATATGTATTATTACTTACTAGCTGCTTGAGAGAGACAAACCTTGCAGGGGATATCTCTCTCTCTCTCTCTACACACACACACACACACACACACACAATGTGATGTGTCTATATTGAGACCTCACATACACACACACACACATAGCAGTCAATAATAATTTAGTTTAAGTGAGAATGTTTAACTTAGCCAATACCACTACCAGCTTCTGCCTTCGCGCTTGCATCAGGCTTAATCCTGGGAGGCCTAACAATCTTGTCAATTAATCCGTAATCCAATGCCTCCTGTGAAGAAAATCTCTTTATCCTCGCAAAGTCCTTTTGTATCTGCATAACATTTATTTAATTGCTACTTATTAGATATTATATAATCTGCTACCATTATAAGTTATTATCTCGCTCACGTCGGTATATGATGAAATATGAAGGTGTTATACAACTAACACGCACGCACGCACGCCCACACACGCACATACCTTTTCTTCTGAGTGGCCAGTTTTGATAGCTAGTTGCTTCAACAGGTAGTCACGAACCCGAATAAGCTCCTTTGCCTCGTTTTGTATATCATCCGCCTGAATAAAAATATTAGTTATAGATAGATAGATAGATATAGATATAGATATACAACATTACAGCCTATCCATACACGCACCCACACACATGTAAATATAACTACCTATTAACACGCACGCACACACGCACACACACAGACCTTGCCACGAGCTGTTCCTTGAGGTGGTTGTATTGCAATTCTTGTTAACGGCATTGATGAACGCATTCCCTGTCGATATAACGACAATTTCTAGTTTATTAGCCTAACAATATATGTGTGTGCGTGTCTGTGTGTCTCTCTCTCTCTCTCTCTCTCTCTCTCTCTCTCTCTCTCTCTCTCTCTCTCTATATATATATATAAATATATATAATTTTATTTTATTTTATTTTGTGTACCTTTTCACCAGCTGCAAGTAAAAAACCAGCAATATTGTATGCATAACCAAGTGCCATCGTCCCCATCCGGCTCTTTATGCTTCCCATTGTATCATATATTGCCATGGAAGGACTTAACTATAAACAAATACATATAAATATCAGTATATAAGCTATGTCGTACACATAAGCATCAGTGTGTGTGTGTGTGTGTGTGTATGTGTATATATATATAATATATATATATATATATATATATATATATATATATAGTAGGTATAAACAAAATAATACTTACATCTCCACCAGGACAGCTCATATAGAAATGCAAATCCTTATAGAATCAACACTGTCCAAATAAAGCATTGTAGCCAATACTTGGTTTCCAAACTCTTCGTCAATGTGTTGTCCTATGAAAATTATCCTCTCCCGGTACTGCAAATACAGTATGTATACACATACACACAATAATACATGATTATATATAATGCCATGCGGTTAAATTTTAAACACCTAGGTATACAAACATCAAGAATGAGCAAATGTATAATGACCACTGAACAAGACATTCGTATGGTACTTAACATTCTTTAGTGCATAGGTATATATATATATGATATTCACACACACACACACTTACCAGGACGTTCCAGATATCGATGAATTGCCAAGTTTCCTTCACCAGGAGTTCTGTATGGGACTTTAGGAGTACCAACTGGCATCATAGTGACCTGTGCACGGCAAGAGCTCCCTCTTTTGCTTCTAATCTGCACATTCTGTGACACCCTATTTAGAAACGCAGATGAAGTCTCGTCCCTTAAGAACGCGCCCTTCTTCCAAATCTACAGACGCAGTCCTTAGCGCTCTCTCTCTCTCTCTCTCTCTCCAACATACGCGCTATACACACCTTGAAGACGATGCCACATTCACACTCGCCCCCAGCGCCATATCTCAGACTCTGTTTTTAGGGTTCAACTAATGTATAGTTTTAGATTTATCGTAGAGATTTAAAACCTACCACCTTTTTTAAGCTTTTTATTGTATAATGAAAATCGATATAGGTAGAAGTTGCCTACGATGCTTAGCATCCATGTTACAAATGTATAGTATATGATAAATACATGTAAAACATGCATCTATATACATACGTACATACATACACACACACACACACACACACACACACATATATATATATAGACACACACACACACACACACAACGCTTTATATACATGGAAACACACAATATATAAACAAGCATTCTTAGACTGGTGGATTTCTAACGACTGCTGGAGCAAACAGCTAGTACATGTGTGCAACGGCATGTATAGCACTTTCATGTGCGTTGAAGACGTGACAAAATAGTAGAAGACTGTAATGTTCATGGGATGTTGGTTTAAAATGTGTTTAGTAAATCCTTCATATTTGACTATTATTAACTTTGATTATATAACTACATTTATGGGAGATATAAGATTTTAAATTAAAAGTATATTTTTAACATAGTCTCTTAATATATAAACAAATTTGATTCAAGTAATAAATACTAATTTTGATATTTTTCTCATATATATTTTCCATAAGATAATTTCCTAATTTTATTTATCTTTATTTATTTTATTTCAGCTAGTAGTTTAATATATTTTTTGAATCAATGTCTTGACATTTGAATGCTTCTTAATAAACAGCTAATATAGGCCCACCATTTGTGAGCTTAATTATTTAATAATAATTTATTAATTAATAAATTATTAACTGAATTATTATTCTTAACTTAATAAGTTTATCTTGCCCTTAATTCAATTGTTATCTTTATCTTGGTAAATTTATATATAATTTCCCATAAGTTTACCCATAATTAAATTATGACTCTTAATTTAGTTGTTATCCTTAACCTAATGAGTTTATTCCTAAACATCTTTAACTTGGCAAGTTTGGTGAATAATTTAATTATTATCCTTAATCTAATGAGTTTATTTTTAAATTGAATCCTTAACTTATTTATTATTCTTAACTTTTAGTGAGATGCCTTAACTATTAATAATCCTTAACCTTATTTGTTATCCTTAACCTAGTGAATTTATTTATTATACATAATATCATAGTTTTTACTATAACTTTTATCTTTACTTTGGAGTTGATTATTATTATTTTTTGAACTATGTGATAAACCCTAGATGTAGTGAAAATAATTGCACTTAGTGCACTTAGGTATTCTAGCTGGCTCTCACTAAATACTTCAAGAAACTATAAGCGAAGGTAGCACTTACCTTTTATAAACTTTTCCCCTTGTTTATATTTCTCAGTTAGGTCCCTATAGCTTTTCTAATTGACTCTAGCAGTTTGGCATGTTGATATGGGTTACAAACACTCCTAGGGTTGCCCTAACCCTTCGCCCTAACCCCCATGTAGGGTTTAGGGGTAGGAGGTACAACTAGGTCCAGAATCTAGGTATAAACATTGAGGGCTAGCATTTTGTGTTAGTCCACTTACTGAAATAGGAAAACAAAGGAGGCAGGGGGCGCTCCATTACATAAATAAGGTAGAGTATATATAGTGAAAGTTCTTGGTTTAAAAGAGAGTTCGTTATTCTTTTATTAATGCAAGTTAAGTTTGTGTCATCAAGGCACAACCCTTTATTGTGCTGCTTCAACTTCCAAACAATAGGGTACATCCCACCTTCGGGTTAGCCTACTTTTAATGTTGACCTTTGTGACTGGGTATGTTGTGTCCAAGGAGTTAGTTAATTCTTTTGGTTTGTTAACCCGCTCACAAGCCTGGAAAGGATTGTCCAAGGTCACGTTTCGTGAGAATAGTGGTTGAGGCCTTGCTTTAGCTGCCTCATCCATGCCAAGTTAAGAACGATACTTGCAACTCGGCTAGCCCATGCATCTTAACTCACGAGGTGAGCATTATCCATGGACTTGGCCAACTTGGGGTGTGCATTCCTTAAGATGTAGGTTCCTAACATGGGTTACTTTATTAGATCTTGTGGGGTTTCTAGAGAGGGTTCCAAGGTTAGCATTTGACAAGCTCCATTTTGGCACCAAGTAAAAACTCTAACAATTAGTATTGAAGGTAATTCTTTACAGTCAATAGGACTACCTAAAGTTATAGGTATTTAGATAACTCTAAATTTCTGAATTACTTTATCACTTTTAATTGACATGTCTGTATTTTGCATAAAGAATTTAATCTTGTGAGTTATTAATCTTTGGAGAACACTTGCTTAATGATTCAGTGTGAGATTTTAGGTATGACTGAAAGTCGTGTGCTAGATTAAGCTAATGTGTGTAAGTGTACAATTTATGTAGGGTGTTTCCAACTTAATATCAAGAATATTTTTAGCATATTCTCCAAGCGTTGAAGCTAGGGAGCAAGAGAAAGCAACTAGAGCCTAAGGTAGAGAGGGCTGTTGTAGAGACTCAAAATGAGGAGATAGATGAAGCTGACCCCCTAAGGTTAGTCTATGACTTGATTGGCAAGAAATAATGATGAATGCCCTAAATGAACTTCGAAGGGATTTTTAGGGTTGAATGATCTAATCAATATTGTTGTTGTTCAGATTCTAATGGCCATCATAGTACCAAATGTTTTGCAATCGGATACATGGAAAAAGAAGAAGGAGCATAATTTAGAGTCAAAATTCTTCTGGATCAAATCTTTAACTAATGATCCTAGCAAGTTCAAGTTGGTCATGCCTTCGAATTTTGTGGCTTCAAAAGATTACAAAGTTCTGGATGATTAGTTGTTTAATATGAAAAGTTATTTCAAGATCGCTTCCATGAGATAGGCATAAAAGATTGTATGCATCAAGCAATTTCTCGAGGGAAAAGTTAAAACTTGGTGGTGAAATGTTGAAGCTGAACAAAGATACCGAAATAGTTAAAACACATGAAAAAGAAAATCAAAAAAACAATATATGCTAAATGACCTTGAATTACAATTGCGTGTTGATTTGACAACTTGTAAATAAGGACTTCAGAGAAGCTTAATGGACTATGTTTATTGGTTCAAAAGTGTATGGAATATGAGTGATGATAAAGCTCGAAGTTGCTTCATTGCTAACTTGAACAATAAGACTTGAAGGGAGATCATAAGGTATAAATCCACAAATTACTGGGAATGTTAGGAGGTAACTCAAAAGGTTGTTTATGGCATGTCATTGGAAGACTTATACAATAAAGGGGATGGACCAAAACCTAAACTACGGAGTTATCTTCCAACATCTAAGTGGAGAACGTTCAATAAACGATCAACTCAATCACCATCAAGTCAAAACGCAAGTCCCTTTGTTGACAATTCAAGATTTTTTGACACACCATCAAGACCTATCGAATTTCAAAAACTGTTAGCTTTACAACCGCTATAGCAGGCCAAGGGCCTGGCCCCAAAGTGTGCTCCTACGTTGTCCATAAATAGAGCTCTAAAATGTTATAATTGCGGTAGGGTTGGTCATTTTGCTAGGGAATGTCGGGCACCATCACAACAATCAAGTCATTTCAAGGTTATAACTAAAAATGTGCCGAACCTAAGATGCCTAAAATTCAGGAAGAAGAATTCGAAGAGGCATTGATGAGTCAAACACAACCTGCCTTTTCTTTTATTCAAGAAAAAATCATGAATTAACAATTTGACTTAGGCCATTGTTTAAATCACAAAATAAACCATAATGGTTTAAATCAATAAATTTTAAACCAATTTATATAATAATTTTTAATGATTATTTAAATTATTAGTATATATATATTTTATAAAAATTAGGACTTACTATTCATGAATAGTAAAAACCATGGTATAAGCCAAAAAAGTTAATCCATGGACAAAACTGATCCTTTGCTATATCTAATAAGAAAATTATGAAGGGACCAAGTTCAAATGACGATCGATATGGATAATGAAATAAAAATTAATTTTGGTAAAGGTTCTCAAAATACTAACTATATAGCAAGGGTAGTTCCTATCCAAATCAATCCATGCCCAACACAAAATTGAACCTTGTCATATTCAAAACAACTATCATCCTATCATGGATCATCTTCGTGGAGCCAGAGTGTTCACCAAAATAGATTTGCACAATGGGTATCATATAATTGCTATGAATGAGGTAGATAATATATACAAAATTGCTTTCAACACCAGTTTTAAGGATTTCAAGTTCACTATTATGTCATTTGACTTAACAAATGCCCCAGCCACATTCACTCGGTTGATGACTGAGGTGTTTTGGTGACTACTTGCACAATTTTGTGGGATCTTCCTCAATAATATTCTTATTGTAGTAAGAATATGAGGAGCATGTGAAGCATTTGCGGAGAGTTCTTCAATTACTATGAGGAGAACAAGCTATATACAAAGAAGAGCAAATGTGCATTTGCTCAGTGCGAAGTGGAGTATTTGGGTCACATTGTGACGCCAAGTGGAAGTGAAGACTGATCCACAGAAGGTGGCATGGTGGAGCAATGGCCAATTCCTAGCAATGCACAAGAGTTATAGAGTTTCTTGGCATGGTTGGTTATTATCGGCGTATGTTAAAGGATTATGCCAAGAAAGCTTCTCCATTAACTAGTTGTTGAGGAAGGACATTTCCCTTTGCATGGAGTGTTTCATAGGAGAGCAGTTTCCAAGCTTTGAAACAAGCTTTGGTGTGCACCAGTTTTATGTATTACAATCCTTCTAAGCCTTATGAGGTATCGTGTGATGCAAGTGGAGTGGCCATTGGAGCTGTACTTATGCAAGCCTATTGCTTATGAGAGTCATACTTTGAATCCTGCAAAGCAACGGTACTTAACGTATGAGCAAGAACTATTGGTTATTGTTAATGCATTACGAGTTTGGAGGCACTATCTTTATGGTGCAAGTTTCAAGGTGTTTACAAATCACAAGCCTTTGATGTATCTGTTCACACAAACTCGCTAGATGGTTAAGCTCATAAAGTTTGGCAAATTTCCTATTGAGCATTGTGTAGGGAAGGCTAATGTGGTGGCAGATGCTTTGTCACGCGTTAGGAGAGCCATAGTGGTTGGAAAATTCCAGACACGCTTATGTAATGCATTAACACGGACGGTCAGTGAGTTTAGCCAAGTAGTTCAACATGCTCAAGCATAAGACGCCGAGGTGTGAGAGCTCAGAGGACAGCTAAAGCCACCATTCTCATTTCAGGAATGGCCGTGTGTATCTTTCTCATGTGGACCATTTGATCAACCAAGTACTATATTTCCATCATAATTGCCCAAAGGCTGATCATTTTTGGGGGATGAAAATGTATGAGTTAATCAAGAGGAGGTTCTACTGGAGGAATATGAAAGCTAATATCATAGAGTACTGCAGGTAAGTAAAGGTGCTTTGGGAGAAACCAGGTGAGCTATTACTACCATTGCCTATTCCAAACAGGTGATGAGGCAGTATCTCTATGGACTTTGTCACCCATTTGTCAAGGACACATAGGTAGAATGAACAAGTGTGGGTCATTGTGGACAAATTGAAAAAATTTGTCAAGTTAGTTCCCTTAAGGAAGAATGTGAATGCATTTGAGTTGGCTACGATGTATTTACAACATGTATTTCTTATCCACGGATTTCCAAATGGTATTGTAAGTGATCGAAGCTTCAAGTTCACTTCTAACTTTTTGGGGGGCTTTTCTAAGTGCATGAAAGTGAAGCTTAAGCTGTGTAGTGAAGATCATCCCAAAACAGATGGGCAAACAAAGAGGGTGAACCAAGTTCTGGAAGATATGCTGAGGTGCACTATTAACTAGAAGGAAGGCCAGTGGGATAAGTATATTCCATTACTTGAGTTTGTTTATAATAACAAATAGCACTGTGGTATTGGAATGAGTCCGTATTATGCTATATTTGGATGGCATCTCAAGATAGCTTTTGAGCTGGGGTTAGCAACTAAGAAAGCTCAAGGCAACATGAATGAGGAAGTTAAAGATCTAAGTGTTGAGCTTAAGAACATTCAGAGTTTGTGCAAAAAGAACTTACAAGTAGCTCAAAGCCGAGTTATTAAGTTTGCTAATAAGCACAGAAGCTTTTGAGAGTTCCAAGTGGGAGATTAGACGAAACACTATTGTGGCCTTACGAAAGGGACACAATGATAAGTTGTCTCCCATGTACTCAGGTCCTTATGAGATTCTAGAGCGTATCGGTAAGGTGGTGAGGGTGCACCAGTGTTTCATGTTAACCAGTTAAAGTAGATTCTTTGTGGATGTACGAGGCTAATAATACAGGACCAGTTAAGTAAGTTATATTGTCCTTAAGGACAAGGACTTGCTAATGGGGGGAGGATTGTTATGACCCATATAACGAATTAGAGAGTATTCCCCAAAAAGGTATAAGTTAGAATATTCTTGAATAGTTATACCTAGATTTAAGTTGGAAGCCTTTTGGAGTGTGGAGACTAGAGACAGCGCAGGGGAGGTTGGGTAGTTGTGTGAGGGTCTCTAGTTTGTACGTAGTGGTGCCTAACATTAATCAATTTATCAACAAATTAAATAACATTATTAATTTTATATGAGTCACAATCATGCTTCCCAATAACACAACCCAACTATTGAGCAACTCAAGAAATCACCATTTTGTCATTCTCATCTCTAGAGCTATGCTCCTTGTGCCTTTCTGTATTTCTTACAACTTTGTTCTTAGGCTTGTTCCTTGCATCATAGGTGGACTTCTTGCCTTCTTGTGAAGCATTCCCTTCTTGGAACATTCATTAACCACACGATCAGTATCTCCACATCACCTTTACAAAACTTTCAAGGTTTGAACTTCCTTTGAACTTCATTCCAAAGTACTTCTTCTCCTTCTCATGCCTCTTACTTGCCTGATCATTGTCCACATGCCGGAGAATTAATTTCACTTTTCTTGCTAGTGCCATAGGATCATTATAAGTCTTACTACAAATCACCAATTGTCTGTAAAGTACTATTTTTTAAGATAATTGGTTAATTAAGCAATTTTCATTCGCTCTCCAAAATCTGACACACTAGCAAACAACTTCTTTAATTGCTCCACATAATTAACAAAGGATTTATTTCCTTTCTTCCAAATTCATCAACTTCATAATGGCGGCTTGAGCATTATGTTGAGGAGCAAATTTCTTTAAAAAAAACTTTTAAAACTCTTTCATCATTTTTACTCCCAATTGATGATTGCTTTCCCATTAAGTCTTTAAGATGTTGTGACCAACATTCTACTTTCTCTTTTAGCTTAAATGTAACATGGAAAATAGCATCATCTTCTATGGCTCTACAATCTTTAAGAATCTTCTCCACTTTATACAACCAATTTAACACTTTATCAGAAGTTCCTCATTCAAAAGTTGTAATTTCTGATTTTTAGAATGAGAAGATAATTCTTCAGCCTTTTTAACTTTTATGGAACTTTAAAATCTCTTAAAGACCACATGCATATCCTCCATAACTTCCTTAAAAACTCCAAACTAGAATAAAGATTTTCAATTTCTTTATATATTTCCATCAAGTCCATAAAGAGTTATCGAAAATCATAGATTCTTCATTATCATGCTGGAGTTCTTCATCCAAGATGCTCATAAAATCATCGTCCTCCATATAAACATTTTTCTTTAAAGCACAATCTTCTTCTTGATCCGCAGATGCCATGTTACCAAGGGGTATAAGAAAAATATTGAAATAGAGAGCAACAACACTAGGAGAACCTAGGCTCTGATACCAATGTAAAGCTCCAATCCACATAGGTTATGCTCCAAGCTCATCACCCAACTTTATAATCTAGAGACTCAGCCCCTAGTTACAAGCTCCAACAACAAACACTCAAGAAGAAGAAAAGTCTCTACCTTTGCCTTGAACTAAATCATGTCTTTTTCATGTGTTATAATAGAATCAAAACACGTTATAAGCTTACGATATGCCTTAAGCTTATTATAGGACATCTTGAATATACATAAAAAATTCTCTAATGAGAATATATTTCTGAATTCTATGTGGCAATGGGTTTATAACATTCATTGAGGAATAAATTGAGCAAGCCATTCTCAAACTCTCATGAAAAAAGGTGGTATATGCATATGGTTTATAATTGAATTTCTTAGAGTAGCATGAGCTCAATTTGTAACAAAGATACTCTTACCTATCTTCAATAACATAATCTAGGCAAAATTACTCATGGTTAATAAACAAGGCTATACTCATACAAAAGTTGGGAGACCCTTTAGTGCCATCCAACTACTATACTATCATGGGCAGTTAGAACTCTAAAGAGTCCAAATAAAGACAAGTCGACCATTGTATTACTTATTTGTGAACTTTAACAAGACCTTTGATGAGGAATCAACTCCTACAATGCTTGGAGAAGTTGAATGCCCCATTTAAATTGGTGAGTACAACGCGCACACAATACACAACCATCTAGGCCACTTTCAACGAGGGGGTCAAGGTGAAACACTTTCACCAATTCTCTTTGGTGTATACATTGATGCCCTAGAAGGGGCACTTAAGAAGCAAAACTTTTTATGTGTAAAACTAATTAAGATGTACCCATCTTTTGTTATATATAAATAATTTATTACTCTTTGGCATATCAAGTGAAATGATGTAACAATGACTATAGTTACTCAAGGAGTTTTGTCATGAGACATAATTAACAATGACTAACCATTCTATAAGGAACATGAGGTTAAAGTGGCACATGAATATAAATACCTCGGCTACGTGGTAAGAAGAAGAAAACCCATGGAAGGCATGAGTGGTGAATAGAATTTGAGCAATTTTTTGTGCATACTACATTGTGCATATTGAGGTGAAGAGGAAGGATGTACAACCACGGGATGTAAGCACATATATTACTTTATAAAGGTGAGTACAATACTTTTATATAGATGTGAGATGTGAGGTCCTGAGCTTTTGTGAACAACATGAAATAGGATAGAAGGTCACCAAATTATTGAAGATAAAATTTGGAACAAGACTATCCACACAATACAACTTAAAGACTATTTACATGCTAATAGAGTTAATGGCTTGAAAGTGCACAATACAATATCTCGTCAGTGTAAAAAAGGGTTAGAGCAACAATTAAAAACTCATGAAGTTTGATTAGAGAACATAATGGACGACGGTGGAAAGAGTTGGGAAAATGAATACAAGGGTTTGGTCTTTGCCTTAAACTCTTGCTGGAGAAGGATGAATTTAAGATAGATGCTTTCAAACATGCACTTATGAGGTGGAATTCACATAACGAAGAGAGTAAGCTAAAGCTGTGTTCAAAGAACTTCAACCCAAACATTTTCCACGGATACGCAAACTATTCAGCAAGGTGGATGGACAACCTTTGTCACCAAAAGGTCCATGTGGTTCTTCAATGTTCAATATTCAAGTCCAATACTAGGACTTACCTTGGCATACATGTAACCATTGGAGATATACATAACAACATGATTTACAAAGGACATAATGGAACTCCAATACCAAGAATTAATGAGGAGATGCCTAGAAATTTCCCTTATTACGATGTGAAGCCCAATGAAATAATAAACTAAACTAGTCAAAATGTTTTGTATTGTCTTATGCTTTGTGAAAGACCAACAAGATGTGAAATAATCCATACATACATACATATAACATTTATAAATAGAAAACAATTTATCTATTATTTTATATATAAAGTATAATTTGGCCATTAGAAATCAAAGTACCCAGAGTCCATTGCAAATGCACGTGGCCTTGACTTTGGCAGATCTGGCAACTCCATGTCTCCATTGAGTATCTGGCAGCAGATCCTCATGCTAGGTCGATCGTTTGCATTTGGCAAAGTACACAGGAGCCCCATCGTGACGACTCTTAAAGCTTTCTCAATGTGGACCTGAGATATCTTTTCATCAACAAGCTTCTCTAGCTCATTGCATTGGTGCAACCTCCACGTCCAGTCCAAGAGTATAGATGACTCAGAATCAAGTATGGAGTAATCCACAGCTCTTTTACCTGATATAATCTCAAGAGCAAGAATGCCAAAGCTATAAACATCTGACTTCTCTGTAGCTCTCCCTGTATATGCCAGCTCCGGAGCAATGTATCCCACGGTGCCGACCCCCATCGTCATGGTCTGTGCACCTTTGGCCTGCTCCATAAGCTTGGCAAGCCCAAAGTCTCCCAGCTTGGCAACAAAAATTTCATTGAGAAGGACGTTTGCCGCTTTTACGTCCCGGTGCACAATTCTCCGCTCCAGTCCATAGTGAAGGTAAGCGATGGCTTCAGCAACGTTTTTCATGATTTCATACCTCTGTTCCCACGTCAAAATCTCCTTTGAAAAGATGAACCGGTCAAGGCTTCCGTTGGGCATAAACTCGTATACCAACATCAATTTTTCCTGGCACCACCCTCTAAGCTGGACTAGGTTCTGGTGGCGGACGGTACTGATGACAGAGAGTTCCGCAAGGAACTGGGCTTCAGCATGCTTGGGAGCAGTAGACAGTACCTTCACTGCGACATAAGTTCCTTGGAGAAACCCCTTGTACACCTTGCCAGATCCTCCCTTTCCAATAACCTCATTGTCGCTGAATCCCTTTGTTGCTTGGTAGAGTTCCTTGTACGTGAAGCTGATTAGCTGATTGATCACAAGTGGCTTCTTCTTTCGACCCACTCGGCAATACCAGAACGTAAACATAGCTGCAATAGTCATGATCACAACAAGAATAGGTATTCCCACCTTGGTAAACAGCCCACCGTTGGAATTCGTTGCTTTTGATGGGAAGACCTGTGCAGGAGCAGCATAAGCTGGTGCAGGAGCAGCAGAATCTGGTGCAAGAGCAGAAGCTGGTGCAGGATCGTCAGATGCAAACGACCAATTGTACACATAATGCCGTTCAGAGGCAGCACCTGTTGCAGCTGAAAACCCTACGTACATCTTGGGTAGGAAGACATCTCGGAGGTTGACGGGGGTGACCAGAATGGGGTCGGCAAGGGATGAATTACTACTTGCTAGCCATATGTAAAGCAGCTGAGCGTTGCCGTCATATCGTATCCTTGTTGAAAGAGTTTCTGCCAAAAGGTCGAACTCTTTGCTAGCTATGGAGTTAACACTGTTGATGTCCACCCCAACGTGACTGTTTCTGCTGTCGTTGAATTCAGGATTATAAAATGTGTCGAATTCCACACCAAACACATGATTGCTTGGATCCCCATCTCTGCCCCTCGAGTTGAACCCTAGACGACCACCTCCTGAAGCATCGTTAGGAACGGGTTTACTTGGTGAGATAATGAACATCATGCCATCTGCTGGTGGGGATCCTGCAATAATCCTAAAGGTGAAGTCCGTTGTGAATGAAACGACTCTCTGGGACAGTTCATCCACCAGTTGGACTGGGTCTCTGTAAAATGCTCGCCCAACACTGTCAGCGGCTTTATCTATCTCTGTGAGGGATAGCCCCTCTTTTATAATGCTTGCATATGGCTGGATTTCTATATATGATGTGAAATTGTCCCTTGATAATGAGAAGGTTAACGAGCTTGCCTGTTTAAGGAGCATAAACAAGGTGATTACACTGGCCCATCGAGCTAGATCCATGCTTGAGGAATCCCTTACAATTTGGATATAAATGAACTAAGCAGTACACGACACACTTAAGCAATAGTATTTTCTGAAAATGCCCAGCCCCACCGATGTGGCCGGCCAAACAGTCAAGAATATACTGATATAATTTTTTGGAAATATAGATATATTATATACGGATATTCTCTCTAATGTTAAGGTGTTACTTGAAAAAGTTTTCCTGTTATCTCATATACCTTTAGAAATATATATTAGTAAGTATTATTTTAAAAAGTATTGACAAAATTAAATATTAATTCCAGAATTCATAAGGAATGGAGAATTAGAAGCCATAAGAATAAAATTAAATACATGTGTCCATTATTATAATTGTATTTATACATGACCATGTGTGTTTTGTCGGATTATAACTTGTTTGTCATATATAATACATAGTTAATAATATTTATACGAGCTTTATATGTTCTTGTGTGTTTTTACTTACGTGCTCGGTAGATATAAAAACATAAACACCATCCAAATCTTGTGAATCATCATTGAATGTCTCAGCCTACATACACATAGTATTGGAAGCATACAAAAATATGCATGTATTTTAATTGATATAACTTTTATCTTCTGATATGAGTCACTTAAAATATTCTAATTAATAGCAATTGCCTCATGAGATATACATTGAAGATTCTCGATATGTATCATGTGAACATGTAATTATTCTCATGTAACAATGTGTGTGTGTATACAAAACTCATATAGCAATGTATACACACACACACAACTAGCACATGGAAGAGTTAAACTTATAAATATATGTGTTTAGGTCATGGCCTTCTCTTAGTCCCTTCATGATAAAAAGCCTAGGAAAATCAAGGATACTTTGAGGTAAGAATGAAGAGTAAGGATGTGTTTTTGTACTTTGCATTAGAAACTTAATTATTGTAAATAAAAACTCATGAAGAAAGTAGATGGAAACTAGCAAATATCATAAGTAATTGTGAATATGCTTGTGCAATATAATTTACATTTTTTTTTTATTGTAAGAAATTGGAGTGTGGAAACTAAGTGTAGAAGGCTTGGGCCCATGGCATGTAAATAACCAATGTAAAAACTTGGGCGCGTTGTATGTAAATAATCAGTGAAAAAAACTTGTATGTAAAACATGACATAAAAACATAGGTCATAAAAAACATAAAAAACTAAAAAGAATAGGGCATTTAAAAAAAAACAAAGAGAGAAATGGTTTTGTATTTTACCATTTAAAAAAAAAAAACTAAGGATACATGAAAACTGCCCCAAAACCAATGTTATGCATTTTCAACTAAGTTTGTATAGCCTTAAGCACGCAACTATGTGAGTGTCTCACATAAAGGTTTATGTTAATGAGCTTAATCCTTGGACATGTTCATACAACACCCCTAGCCAAGTGTGCTAATTGACACACCTAGTTACAAGACTTGACCTTCCTTGAGTGAATGCCTAAGTTTTAACATCTTGATTCATTTAGCTTAGTGTCACATGTTCAACCCATCTAACTAGAGGAATGTGTACTCCGACAAGACCTTTAAAATGTGCCATCGGATTACCAAATGGAAGGAGTTAATTAACCCCCTAGATGAAGCATACCCATGCACAATAGTGTGGATCTGTCAATGTCAAGGATAAGCTACTCTCAAGGTATGACATACCCCCACATGCTGGGCATCACAAGTGATGTGCTTTAACGACATAAGCTAGGCTCATGTAAGGAACCATACACCTTTTAGTCTTTGGCATGTTTTCTCCACACCAAATCTACTTAATATATATGATGGAGCCCCTCCCCCATAGGGGTTTAGGGCATGAGGTTAGGGCAACCCTAGAGTTAAGTCAACTCTAGGGGTGTTTCTAGCTATATCGAGAAGTTGAACTCAAGAAATCTAACTAGGACATGGAAAATGAAAAGAGAGTTTTTTAAATGAATATGCTAGTTTTGTCCCAAGTTTCCTGCAAAAGAAACATGCTCACTTAGTGCACCTGTATATCTAGTGATGGTCCGGTTGGGTGTCATGGCTCATTGACATACTTTAGTAGGTAACAATAATCAACATCAAAAGTAAAGAGCAATCATAATAAAAGCTATAACATTGAGCATGCATTCATCAAAAGTGACCATGCATGTGTGTGTGTTTGTGAAGGCCCTTATTAAAGATGTTAAATACGAACATGCTCACATACCCCAAGGTTGAACACCCCTAGCCATATGTACACTTCGCCAAGAGACCTAAGCAAATGCCCAAGGCTCAACATTCTCACTTGGAACGCAAAGATGTAACCATTAACCCCTTGGCATTAAACTTGTCACATGACCCCAAAGGTCATGCTTTGGGTGTTGTATTACACCCCCCTTGGGTAGGGTTTAGGGGTAGGGGTTAGTGTGCAAACTCATCTCATTAACTAAGGGGTTGGCATTCCGTGCCAGCCCACTTACACATACAAAAAAGAGGGGGGGGGGGGGCTCCGTCACATAAATAAGGTAGAGTATATGTAGGAGAGCTTATGACTGAGTTCGTTGCTTTTTGCCGATGCAAGCTTTAACTTGTGTCGTTAAGGTACAACCCTTTGTTGTGCCACCCTAACTTCCAAACGATAGGGGTACGTCCCAAATTTGGGATAGCTTACCCTTAACGTTGGCGAATCCATGCCTGGGAAGTCTTGTCGGGATGCACGTTCCAAGAGGCAAAGGTTGTGGCTTGTCTCCAGCCTCCTCCTCCACATCAAGCTATGTGTAGCACTCATGGCCAACAAGGCACATCCGTGTCCTTGACCGGCTATGGATGTGGGATCTTGTTTGACAGGTTCACATTACCAATTCTTGAGGGTTCACTAAGAGTTGGCATTTAGGGGCCACGTTTGTGGCACTTGGTGTAACTCTCGAATCTAAAGGGCTATGGCATGATAGCCCACATCATGGAAGGCAGTGTCACATGGAGATATGACACTGGGCTAGACGTCACATGATACAACGCCCGAAGCACACCCTTTGGGGTTGTGTCATGGGTTTTTGCCAAGGGGTTGGATACTCTAGTAAACATACATGTTTGTGTTTGCACTAGGGTGTTAAACCTTGAGCATTCGCTCAAGGGAGGTTAGGTCTCGTAACTAAGTGTGCTTTGGCATACCTGGCTAGGGGGTGTTCTCCTTAGGATCTAAGGGCTAAACTACCTAAGCTCATTAGCAAAAGCCCATGTACTTAGGGTTATCCAAACCTTGCCTTAGGGAGTTTGCTTAGCAGAACACTCGTGTCCACCTACGGCGCACACTCATGTCCTCACTAAGTACTAGCCCTAGGTCTAGGGTATGACTTGGCCACTCAAACCCTTAAGGGTTAGCCGTGATTCAGGGTACCCTTGTCACCCTAAAGGGTTGTACCCGGATGAGGGTGATTCCTCAAGGAGTAAGTGACGATGCCTTAGCTCTATCACAGGGGTATGTGGACACATCTCCTTTGTGGGGTTAGGGCATGAGCCTATCTAGGTCTACTGGGACAAGATTTTAAAGTCTACTCGGGTGATCCTCTAGGGTTTAGGGGATGGTCATTCTAGGGGACTTAGGGTAGGACTTTAAGTCTTTTGCCTAATTGGGCTCTGAATCAGAGTCTTAGGGTTATTTTGAAAGACTTAGCGTTGCTCACACAGGGCGATGACGTTGAATGGCCACTTGGTAGTCACGTGTTGCCACGTGTTGGCCCTTTGGGTTAAAACTCTAACACTTAAGATAAAGGCATATTCTAGTACCAACATATAGTGGTTCATGACATTATGAAATGCAAACTTCAGTAAAAGTGTGGTGAATGTTATACATCATGAGCTAACCAAAGCAAAAATTAATTAGTTTATGAAATGTGACATGAATCTTATTTGCCATGAGGCTTTTTATCATTCACATTAAAAATGTAAAAAGAATTTAAAATAATGTTTTTGACTATTTGTTACTAATCCATTAGGTAAATAACATAATTACTAGTCCATTAGATAAATTCCATGGTTTACTAGGGATTGTGTACTAATCCATTGGGTAAAAAGTATAGTATAGTTACTAACCTCCAAAGAATAAGACATTGGGTAAAAAGTATATTAGTTACTAGCCCTCTAAAGAATAAGACATGTTATGTGTCAGTGATTAAATCCGTAATCAAAAAATGTACGAAAATGTTTAATTACTAATCTAACATTTTTTTACAATGGCATATATCACTGGTATGTGTGACAATTCTCATAGTTTTTATTATGACCTTGACTTTTACTTTGGAGTTAACTATTATTACTTACCAAACTATGTTAACAATCCCTAGATGTAGTGAGAAACAAACCTTGCTTAATGCACTTAGGTGTTTAGGGGTAGTTCGATCAGCTGTCTCTAAATACCTTAAGAAACTTTAGGTGATGATAACACTTACCTTCTAAAAATTCTTATCCTTGTTTTCCGTGTCTCGATTAGGTTATTAATTAGTTTTGGTGAATTTGACATGTTGGATATGGGTAAAAACACCCCTAGGATTGCCTTAACCCACACCCTAAACCCTTTGGGTTAGGAATGGGTCGTTAGCATGGATTAACTTTTTTGGTTTAGACTATGATTTTTACTATTCATGAATAATTTTAAATATAAAATATATATATTAATAATTTCTATAATGAATAAATTGAAAAAATATTTATAAAATTAAAGAATATAAGATTAAAATTATGTATTTGATTTAATTTAAAATCATTATAAATTGATTTGAAATTTATTGATTTAAACCACTATGGTTTATTTGGTGATTTAAGTCAAAATTGTTAATCCTTGGTTGTTAGGTTAAATTCACCAAATATATTCCCATTTGGAATAATATTCCATGCTAATCCATTTTACAAAATTAGAAAACAGGGGGGCTCTATCATATATATTAAGTAGAATATGTAATGAGAGTTCATGGGTTTATAACTGAGCTTGTTATACTTTTACCAGTGCAAGCTCTAGCTTGTGTCATTAAGGCACAACCCTATATTATGCTGCCTCAACTTCCAAACAATACGGGTGCGTCCCATCTTCGAGGTAGCTTATCCTTAATGTTGATGAATATATGCACATAGGAAGTCTTGTTGAATTGCACGTTTTAAGGGTCAAAGGTTAAAGCATCTCTAGCCTCCTTGTCAAAGTTTTGGAGGGCTAACATGTAGCTCTCAAGTGGCTATCAAGCGTTAATATCTTATGTAAGCAACACCAAGTCTTATAAGACAACCCCTAGAGCCTGACTCAGATGTCCAAATAGACACAAAACTTAGGGTCTTACCCTAAATCCTTTAGAATGTGTCAAAGTTTTAACCCAAAGGGCCAACACGTGGCAACACGTGGCTGCCAGGTGGCCATTCGGCGTCATCACCTGTGTGAGCAACGCTAAGTTTCCCAGAACAACCCCAACGACCCCTAAGGTTAGACTCTAATGCCCAAGTGGACAGAGACTTAGGGTTTAGCCTAAGTCTCCCTAGAGTGTCTACCCCCAAAACCCTTGAGGGATAACCCTAGTTGACTTAGGGTCTTGCCCTAGAAGACCTAGACAGGCTCATGCCCTAACCCCATCAAGGAGACGTGTGTTCCACACATACCTAGACAGAGCTAAGGCATCGTCACTTACCCCTTGAGGAATCACCCTCATCCGGGAGTACAACCCCTTTAGGGCGACAAGGGGTACCCTGAACCACGACTAACCCCTAAGGGTTTGAGTGGCCAAGTTACCCTAGACCTAGGGCTAGTACTTAGTGAGGACACGAGTGTGCGCCGTAGGCGGACACGAGTGTTTGCTAAGCAAACTCCTAAGGCTAGGTTTGGGATAACCCTAAGCACATGACCTTGCGAGTGCCTCACGAAAGGGCTCCTGCTAACATGTTAGGTTGTTCAACCCTTGAATTCCAAGGAGAACACTCCCCTAGCCAAGTGTGCCAAAGCACACCTAGTTATGAGACCTAACCTCCCTTGAGCGGATGCCCAAGGCTTAGCACCTAGTGCAAGCACAAGCATGTCTGTTTGTAAAGTATCCAACCCCTTGGCAACAAGCCCATGATATAACCCCAAAGGGCGTGCCTCAGGCGTTGCCATGTGACGTTTAGCCCAGTGTCACATCTCCATGTGACACTGCCTTCCCCGATGTGGGCTATCATGCCATAGCCCTTAGATTCAAGAGTTGCACCAAGTACCACAAACGTGGCTCCTAAATGCCAACTCTAGAACCCCTCAATAACCCTTAGGAACTAGGTAACGTGAACCTGTCAAAAGATCCCACGCCCACAGTTGGACAAGACACGGATGTGCCTTGCTTGGCCGTGAGTGCTACACCTAGCTTGACGTGGAGGAGGAGGCTGGAGACAAGCCTCAACCTCTGCCTCTTGGAACGTGCATTCCGACAAGACCTCCCAGGCATGGATTCGCCAACGTTAAGGGTAAGCTACCCGAAGGTGGGACGTACCCCTGGCATCTGGAAGTTAGGGCGGCACAACAGAGGGTTGTGCCTTGACGACACAAGCTAGAGCTTGCACCGGGAGAAGAGTAACGAGCTCAATCATGAACCCAGGAACCCTCACTCCTATATACTACCTTATTTATGTGACAGAGGCCCCCCCCCTGTTTTCCTGTTTACATAAGTGGGCTAGCACTGAAATTTCATTCCCAAAGGGAACATACTTGGTGAGTTATCCATCGACCCCTAAACCCTAACCTGTCAAACCTGGGGGTATTTCTAAGCATATCCGACATGCCGAACTCACCGGAACTAGCCATTAATCCAACCGGGACACAAAACCAAGGTAAGAGTTTTCTAGATGGAAGTGCTAGCTTCGCCCAGAGTTTCTTGCAAATACCTAATGACACCGGCCGGACCATCACTAGATATCCAAGTGCACTAAGCGGGCCTGTTTCTTCTACACCTAGGGCTTATCAACATAGTACAGTAGGTAACAACAGTCAACGTCCAAAGTAAAGAGGAGTCATAGTAAAAACTATGACACACTCCCCGCCTTTGAAAATGTCAACGTCCTCGTTGACGTCCAACTCCAAGACTAGATAATGTTAGAGAAAACTAACCAAAACTAACATATCACTCTATGCGGAGTCAGCCAAAAGTTCACATAATTTTATTACCCCCTTGCATTACGCGAAACCAAGTACTTCAGAACCGTCGTTCACTAAGTCGTAAACCTAGCTGCCGGAGGCACCACCTGCGACATGAAGTCACTTGGAGACCTTTTGCACGTCTGCAAAGTCTGTCACCCGACGCACACACACAATGGTTAATTTCTTTACTTAACTAGAATTTATATTGGAGGCCTCTAGTTAGTGTTGTTGCCGGCCCCTTGGTTAACAAGAAATAAAGACTTGCTTTATTCCTTAATATTAAATGCTGTTGACGACCTCTGTCGTCTAACACACAACAAGCACTTCTCAAATGCTTGACCAAACACCTTCGCATTTCTTTTGATTTTCCAATGGTCCCACATGTTACGATATTATAGCTTACATCTCTGCATCCCTCGGTGCTTTCTCATTACCCCTTTTCATAAGGGTCTGCTACTATACCTATCTCTCATTAGTATATAGCTACGCCAGACTAAGTATGAGACTTTTATCGGAATCAAGCTCTTTTCCGATAAGAGTACAAGTCGTAAAACCCTGTTCTTTGTAAACATGTCAATCTGGCCAGAGGCGATCACAGAGGCGCATGGCTGTACACATGTATACAACAAGGTCTTGCCAACTGCCAACTGCCATCACTTGGTGTGTTATTAACATAAATTTATTCCCGATAGGAATCAAATTCAGTCAAATTTGCACCAAGTGTGATAGCACTACCATTTCTTTCACAACAACTTTACTCTTTCATAACACCGACCAGTTCAGGGACCAGATAAGCTAACATACCTTTCTTACAAACCAATGTGGAAACCAGGAAATTCAACCCATCTCTAGTGCCTCAATCAACACAATCTTTGTCTTAATTGTACCTCATTGTACTCATTCCCAAAGAGCACAACATACTAGATGCCATTCAATAATTCCTAACTCTTATCGTACTAAGTTCAAAATACCAATTTTAAGACTTAGTTTCCACGATAAGAGTCTCTCTGAATTCAGAATACTGCACACCCCATAACATTATATTTATTTCCAACTCTTAAATTGATTTCGTAAATGTTTCTCAACACTATACCGAAGTATAGCATTTTCACTAATTGAAGCAACTAGTGTTTTTGATAAACATCTTTTAAAACTAATCCTTATTCTATAAATAGTCGCAATTTCGATATTGATACTCTCGAATGGATAATGATCGTTTTAACGTTCAAATCCTAAGCTTATCAACTAGTTGTTATACTAGTGGATATAAACTTACAATCATATCAATTTATCGAAATGCTACAACTACATTATAGATATGGTCTTAGTTTACATGAACCGAACTTCAATTTTGAGACGGAAATATATGTTACGACAGTATTTCGAGGAACTTTGTTCAGAGACTAAGAGGAATCATGAACTAGTGTCTGGTTCATCTAACTGATTTAGTAAGATATCAACCTCCACATAAATGTTATCATAACACTAAGTGTTATATCAACTTCATGTTTCCGTCATACCTTATAATTCAATAGATCTCCCCAAACATGAATAAGATATCTAGTTCAGTATGTCGAACTAAGATACATTATTCATTCTAGACACCTAGTAATCCAGAAAGTACTACATTGCCCCTCAAGCAATGTATTGAGAAATGCCTCATTTCTCAACTAACTTGAAAACACGTTTCAAGTTATAACACTAAGGTAGTGCCTTACCAAAGTGTAACTCAAGTCCCTTGAGTCTTTATATTTCATGATTATGGCCACCTCATGTGATCATAACCAAGTTTTAATATTGAGCGCTCCAAACCAATATTCAAGAGATACCATACTATACTTTGACAAGTCATTTATAATCAATCTTAAAAGACTGTCATAAATACTTTCAAAGTTTAAGATATGAATATCTCAAGAATGAGGTGATAGGAAACCTCATATTTTTGTACCGAATATTGGACTATACGTTATGGACATTGTATCACAATCATCAAGAAGGGAGACCATCTTCTTGAATTAATCCCGCTATTCACTTTCAAGAATATTGAACCAAGGTCAAGGAACACCATCAAACCTTGAGATAGAACCAAAGACTAACCCAAGGAATATAATCAAACCTTGAGTCAAGAATAGTTCTAATTTTCAATATTCTAAAGAACTGAAGATACCTACTTTATAAGTTCTTTGAGTCCCACATTTGCACCATGATGCAAAGTCAAGAAACCGTCTAAATGAAATCGTTATTGAAAAACAATACCAACTTCTGATCCTCATCGAATACCGACTCTCTGAGGAGGTACATGCACTTAAACCTCCAATGGAAATCCGATTGTTACTGCTCATTGATAATTCTCAACATAAGTTATCAAACTTAACAAGTTTCTTACTTAGTCAATAAACAAATGGAGAATCCCAAATCATGCTCTTCTTAAACCAAGGAATCACCCTTGTTCAAGAACTTCTCCCCACATTGCAAACAACGTTACAATTTCCAAGATTAAAGAGTTAACAATGAAAATGCACAAGTGTGCGCCGAACGCCTTCACTATGCAAGTTCTTCATTACTCAATAAACTAAAAATGTAAACATATGTTTCCAACATTACTCTTTTCTGATAGATCATGTCATCTATCCCAAAAGTTGCATTGATAGGGATGCAACATTAATCCATCTACTGCCAAAATATATTATTCTATCCCATATGAGATAATTTCATAATCAAGTTAGCCGAGCTAGCTAACTTGAATACAGAGTGCCGCTTACAACTAACTAAGGTTTCAAGTTGTACATGTTCAAATTAGATAACTTGAACTTAGTAAACTATTTCACCTAATGTTACTTGTAGCTAGCGTCATCAAAATATTGCGAACATCGACAATACTTTGATTACATTGGATTTTCGAACCAACTGCTTAACATATTCATCATATGTTAATATTCGACATTCCGTTGTATTATAAGTCATCACCATAGTCTGCTTCTAGAGTTACACTCTCGGAAACATGCACTATAAAAGAGCTTATTTTACACTTTATGTCAAATGTAGTGTTCACTCTTATGTTTGAATATGCCCCTTCTCCCGAAGTCAAAGACGCACATTTAACATAAGCCTTTCCCCGTTTGAACACTAGTTGGACTCGATATTGAATCTTGATCTAAGCAAAACTCAATGACGCAGTCACTTCTCAAATCTGTGTTATCCCAAATTCAAAACATTAAAGAAAAAGAAATTTTCAATAATGTGTAGACTTAGATATCACAAGACCCACTCAAAGACTTAGTTTGTAAGCCAGAACAAACTAACATGCCATGTCTCGTAAGTATATGGTAAAGTAACCAAGACGACCAAAGGTAAAATAACCTGGCATACAACTTGGAAGTTGCCTTCCAAGTGCTACTTTTAACATTGGTGTCCATAACCCACACCCACTTATGAAGTAGGTGTACTCTGAAGAGTTATAGATCTCAGGACCAACTCCCACGCAGAATTCAGACATTAGCCGAAAGTGATAAAGTACTTCAAGAACTTTAGAACTAACTAAACCCTGAAACACCTTACAACTTTAGGTAGTCCTACTGACAGTAGAGAATAGGCTCCGCTACCAATTGTCAGAGTTTTAACCCAAAGGGCCAACACGTGGCAACACGTGGCTGCCAGGTGGCCATTCGGCGTCATCACCTTGTGTGAGCAACGCTAAGTTTCCCAGAACAACCCCAACGACCCCTAAGGTTAGACTCTAATGCCCAAGTGGACATGAGACTTAGGGTTTAGCCTAAGTCTCCCTAGAGTGTCTACCCCCAAAACCCTTGAGGGATAACCCTAGTTGACTTAGGGTCTTGCCCTAGAAGACCTAGATAGGCTCATGCCCTAAACCCCCATCAAGGAGACGTGTGTTCCACACATACATCTAGACAGAGCTAAGGCATCGTCACTTACCCCTTGAGGAATCACCCTCATCCGGGAGTACAACCCCTTTAGGGCGACAAGGGGTACCCTGAACCACGACTAACCCCTAAGGGTTTGAGTGGCCAAGTCATACCCTAGACCTAGGGCTAGTACTTAGTGAGGACACGAGTGTGCGCCGTAGGCGGACACGAGTGTTCTCTATAAGCAAACTCCCTAAGGCTAGGTTTGGGATAACCCTAAGCACATGACCTTGTGAGTGCCTCATGAAAGGGCTCCTGCTAACATGTTTAGGTTGTTCAACATTTGAATTCCAAGGAGAACACTCCCCTAGCCAAGTGTGCCAAAGCACACCTAGTTATGAGACCTAACCTCCCTTGAGCGGATGCCTAAGGCTTAGCACCCTAGTGCAAGCACAAGCATGTCTGTTTGTTAAAGTATCCAACCCCTTGGCAACAAGCCCATGACATAACCCCAAAGGGCGTGCCTCAGGCGTTGCACCATGTGACGTTTAGCCCAGTGTCACATCTCCATGTGACACTGCCTTCCCCGATGTGGGCTATCATGCCATAGCCCTTAGATTCAAGAGTTGCACCAAGTACCACAAACGTGGCTCCTAAATGCCAACTCTAGAACCCCTCACTAAACCCTTAAGAACTAGGTAACGTGAACTTGTCAAACAAGATCCCACGCCCACAGTTGGACAAGGACACGGATGTGCCTTGCTTGGCCGTGAGTGCTACACCTAGCTTGACGTGGAGGAGGAGGCTGGAGACAAGCCTCAACCTCTGCCTCTTGGAACTGTCAAGCCACGATCCAGGAAACAGGAAGAGAGCAGATTCCAAGGACATGAAGGCTTGACTCAGGAACAGGACCGAGAGCAGGACAGGAACCAGGAATAGGAACAGGACGGATCTAGGAGTAGGACAGGATTAGGATAGGATCCGGGAGCAAGACAGGAAAGCACAGGATAGGATCCGGGAGCAAAAGGAACAGGACAGGATCCCGGAGCAGGACAGGATCCAGGAACAGGACAGGAAATAGGAGAGACAGGAACAGGACAGGAAACAAGACAAGACAAGATTGATCGTAGTAAGACTGGTGTTGATAGTAACTGATTGTACAACAATTAGGTCGGAGCTTTTATGCTCACAACTCCAAGAGCTAATCTAGGCATGCATGCAAAAGTGGTTGCATGCATGCAAAAGTGATTGCATGCATGCAGAGGCTAAGATGAGTCCACATGTCCCTTATCCTCTAGGCATATCCTGTGGCATATCCTGTAGGAATATCCTGCAACCGAATCCTGTGTCCGGAATCCTGGTAGGAGTATCCTGTAGGAAAATCCTGCAACCCATATCCTGTATCCGGAATCCTGTAGGAAAGTCCTGCAACCCATGTCCTGTATCCGGAATCCTGTATTCTGTATCGGGTCGTGACAGCACCTCCTCCCTAAAGACGAGTTCCACGAGTCTTGGGACCTGGTTTAGCAGGATAATGCCGATGGAAGGCAGCAACCTTGGAAGAAGCATGGAGTAAGTTGGATGCAGGTTCCCAAGTGCGATCAGTAGGCAGGTACCCTTTCCAATCCACCAAGTATTGGAGTTGGTGACGATGAAGACGAGAGTCAAGGATGGCTGCGACTTCGTACTCAGGTTCCGTGTCAATGACCACAGGAGGGGGAGGAGAAGAAACACGACCAGGAAGAGAAGAAGGATGATACGGCTCCAACAAAGAGGTGTGAAACACAGGATGAAGTTTCACCGTGGATGGTAACTCGAGTCGGAAAGCTACAGGATTTACCTCCGCCACGATCCTATAAGGGCCCAATCGTTGAAAATCCAACTTAGAAGAAGGCCTGTTGGTGCGAATGTGTCGACGAAGAAGCCACACGAGATCACCAATCTTGTATGCAGGTGCCGGCTGTCGGTGAGCATCAGCATGATGCTTGTATCGTTCCTGTGCCTGTTGAAGATGAACCTGGAGATCATCCTGTACCTGCCGAAGATGCTGAAGACGATCCTGTACTGCAGGAGCGGAAGAAGGAGAAGCGGTAGGAGCAAAGTCAAAACGTGGATGGTGGCCTGTAAGAGCAAAGAAAGGTGTCTGTCCTGTAGATGCGTGGATGGAGTTGTTGTAGGCAAACTCTGCCATTGGAAGGAGGTCCAACCAGTTGTCCTGCTGGTAACTGATGAAGCAACGAAGATACTGTTCTAAGGTCTGAATTGTGCGTTCGGACTGCCCATCGGTTTGTGGGTGATATCCTGAAGAAAGATCCGCTTTGACCTGTAGACTCCGAAGAAGCTCTCGCCAAAACTTGGACATGAATTGTGGACCTCGATCGGAAACAATGCTCTCAGGAAGACCATGATGTCGGAACACCTCGCGGATCACCAACTCGGCAGTTGTCTGACCTGTAGCTGTCTTGTTGCAGGGTAGGAAATGAGCCTGCTTGGTGAAACGGTCAACCACCACAAGAACTGCATCAAATCCACGGGAAGGAGGAAGATCTGTGAGGAAATCCATAGAAATGGATCTCCAAGGAGCAGACGGAACAGGAAGAGGACGAAGAAGACCAGAGGGTGCATGATGAGGCATCTTCGACCTGCTACAAGTGTCACAACTCCGTACAAACCTCTCCACAAAACCTCGCAACCCAGGCCACCAATAGTTGCGAGTCACCAATTCCACTGTCTTGGCCACACCAAAATGTCCTGTAGCCGGGGTATCATGACAATCCTGTACCACACGAGTCCTAGAAATACCAACAGGAACGTACAGGAGACCTTCCCGGTACAGGAGTCCATCCTGTATGGTGAATAGGTTGTAGTCTGGACGGGAACTGGAGGAAGAGGAACTTGCAACGTCAGGATGAATGTGTGAGAACACATTCTTTCCCAAGTCGTCTGTAGGCAACTGCGAACGAACGTCCTGTAGGAGTGTTGAATTTGCTGGAGCCTGATGAACCTGCAGTGCCGCAAGCCGGAAACGATCAGGACCCAACAACACTTGCCTTTGACCGTCAAATGCAGGATCGCCCGGGCTTGGTGCAAGGTAAGAGCGCCTAGACAATGCGTCCGCCTTGCCATTCCGAAAGCCGGGCCTGTAGACGATGACGAAGTCAAAACGTGATAGGAACTCTGCCCACCTAGCCTGTCGCCGACTGAGGACCCGAGCCGTTTGAAAGTACTCCAGGTTCTTGTGATCCGTAAGAACTTGTACAGGATGTGCAGCACCTTCCAGGAAATGCCGCCATTCCTCAAACGAATCCACAATGGCCTTGAGTTCCTTGTCATGAATCTCGTAGTTGATCTCCGCCGACAGGAACTTACGAGAGTGAAAGGCTACAGGATGAAGCAACTTGTCCTCTCCAACTTGCGATAGGACGGATCCTACTGCAAAATCCGAGGCATCTGCTTCAATGAAGAAAGGATGAGAAGGGTCAGGATGTGCTAAAATCGGAGCTGTCGTGAAAACGTCCTTGAGTGTTGTGAACGCGTGTTCCGCCTTGTCGGACCAAGAGAAAAGTCCTGTGCGCTTGGTGAGTTCTGTGAGTGGAAGTACACGCTTGGAGAAGTCCTGTATGAACCGCCTGTAGAAGTTTGCAAAGCCAAGGAAACATTGTACATCTCGTACCGACTTGGGCCTCTCCCACTCCACGATGGTCTTCACCTTGTGCATGTCCATGGAAACGCCAGCAGGAGAGACGATGTAGCCCAAGAACTCCACCGAATCCCTATCGAAAAAACACTTCTCCAACTTCGCGTACAGGCCATGCTCGCGAAGCCGCTCTAAAACTAGTCGTACATGCTTGTCATGTGCCGCCTGGTCCTTGGAGAAAATCAAGATGTCGTCGAGGTAGATCACCACAAACTGGTCCAAGAAGTCACGGAAAATGTCGTTCACCATGTGTTGGAATACAGCTGGGGCATTGGTAAGGCCGAAAGGCATTACCGTGTACTCAAAATGTCCATACCTTGTACGAAAGGCAGTCTTCCACTCATCGCCGGGACGAATCCGTACAAGGTTGTAGGCTCCTCGTAAGTCGATCTTCGTGAACACCTTTGCCCCTCGCAGCCGATCGAGAAGTTCCGGGATCAATGGCAACGGATACCGATTCCGAATGGTGACTTGATTCAAACCCCTGTAGTCCACCACCAAACGTAAACTCCCATCCTTCTTCTTGACAAAGAAGATAGGAGCTCCTGCAGGGGACTTTGAGTGACGAATGAAGCCGGATCCTAAGTTGTCCTCGATGTATTGACGAAGAACCTCCAACTCTGTGGGTGACAATGCATAGATCGGTCCGAATGGTGGAGTCTTTCCTTCCGCAAGATCAATAGGACAGTCGTAGGACCTGTGAACAGGAAGAACTGCAGCCTTGTGCTTGTCAAAAACGTCCTTAAAGTCGTGGTACTTGGATGGTAGGGAAGAAGGAGGAGAAGGAGAAGGAGAAGGAGAAAAAACAGGGGAGTCGGATACAGGAAAGGTAGGAGAGGACGTAGGAGTTACTTGAAAAGCAAAAAGGTGGAAGGGGGCAGGATCAGTGGCGAGTTCATGCATGGTAGTGGTAAGAACTCGGAGAGGAGAAGGAGGGAGCTGTGACTGAAAAAGAGGAAGGATCTTGGGGGATGGAACAGAGGCAGGGTAACAGAAAGAAGCAGGATTGGAAAAAACCTGTGTGGTTGTTGATGAGTGTACAGGATTGGAAGAATCCTGTACAGGACACCGTGAGTGTACAGGATTGGAAGAATCCTGTACAGGAGTCCGTGGTTGCGCAAGAGTGGAAGAAGCCTGCGAATGTGCTGACGAATCAACAGGAGGTGGATCCTGTTGAGGAGGAACCTTCGACACTGATACAGGATTGGAAGAACCCTGTACAGGACACCGCAAACTTACAGGAATGGGGAGAGCCTGCGGATGTGCTGAGGAACTGCCATGAGGTGAATCCTGTCGAGGAGGAGTCTTCAACACTGGTACAGGAACAGGTACGGTCAATCCTGTAGCTTGTACTGCCTCAGATACTAAGGATGTATCCTGCACGCAGGAAGGTACAGGATTGATCCTAGAAGTTGGAGAGGAAAACGTGAGTGTCCTAGACCTCCAGTCGATCTGCGGATTTGCAACAACGAACCATGGCATGCCCAAAATGATGGGAGTCGACCGAGTCTTGATCAAGTTGAAGGAAATTGAACAGTTGAATGTGCCATACCTGCAGGAGAGAGGTTCGGTAGCATGGGTAACTGCACCGGAAGCAATTAGACGCCCATCGGCCACCTCTACAGGAACTGCACGCTTCAACTTCACCACCGAAATGCCATGTTGAGTTGCAAACGTGTCATCCATGAAGCATGCATTTGCACCAGTGTCTAACAAGGCAAACTCCATGAGCTCTCGATTATTAAGATGAATGTGTACAGGAAACTTAAGTGACGGGATGGTATGAGCAGCACCAATGGAGCCTGCACCTACGTCCAACTTCGCGGCTCCTAGACGAAGTGGACATTGGAGTTTTCCGACTGAACTTCGGCTTCGACTTCACGCGTCTTGAAGTTCCTGGCTTTAATAGGACAATCTGCCACCTTGTGTCCTGCTCCACCACAATACACAAGGACAGGTTCTCACTGCGACGACGTTGCTTCTCGGCAGCGGAAAGAGAGCCACGCTTGGATTTCTCAACCTCCATAGGAACTACTCCAGAAGGTGGTGCAGGAACATGTACCACAGCTGTAGGATTGGTTTGCAGGAACTGTTGACGGGATCTTTCCTGACGACGCTCGAACAAACGGTTGTCGCAACGAACAGCTTGTTGCATGATCTCCGCTAATGTTTGGGCATCCGGTAACGTAAGGAGAAGGTCCTTCACGTCGTCCCTCAACCCAAAACGGAAGTGTTCGATCAATGCAGTCTCGTCCCATGGAATGTTCGTGCAAAGTTGCTGAAATTCGGATGCATAGACGGAAGCTGGTCGGGATCCTTGAGTGAGCTTCCGTAACTTCGTGCATGCAGAACGGTACTTATCAGGATCTCCAAAACAGGCTTCAAAGGCAGCCACGAAACCTTCAAAGTCTTCCATCAGTGGATCGTCACGCTCCAGCAAGGGGGCAACCCAAGCCCGTGGAGATCCACTTAGTAAGGATGCCAAAAGACCCACCTTTTGAGCATCAGTCGAGTAGCGCCGTGGTTGCATACGGATCAAGAGTCGGATCTGATTCAGGAAACCTTGGAAATCGGCACGATTACCACTGAACTTCTCTGGCATGCTAACCTTCGGCTCCGAAGAAAAGTTTGATGAAGAGGAAACCACCGATGCCTGGGAGAGAGCCTGCGCAGCAGCCTTGGAGGATGCATCAGCAGCTGCATGTGCCGCAGTGGTGGAACCTTGCAGGTCGGTGACCACTTGGCGCAAAGTGGCCAGCTCATGAAGTAGCATTTGGTGCTCGTGTTGAAAATGCTCAAAATCAGCCATGATCTAGGAAAGAAAAAAAGGAAAATGAAGGAAAGGAATCAAGAAAAAGGTAGCTGGAAAACGGAGAACTATGAAGCAGTTACTATCAAACTGTCAAGCCACGATCCAGGAAACAGGAAGAGAGCAGGATTCCAAGGACATGAAGGCTTGACTCAGGAACAGGACCGAGAGCAGGACAGGAACCAGGAATAGGAACAGGACGGATCTAGGAGTAGGACAGGATTAGGATAGGATCCGGGAGCAAGACAGGAAAGCACAGGATAGGATCCGGGAGCAAAACAGGAACAGGACAGGATCCCGGAGCAGGACAGGATCCAGGAACAGGACAGGAAATAGGAGCGAGACAGGAACAGGACAGGAAACAAGACAAGACAAGATTGATCGTAGTAAGACTGGTGTTGATAGTAACTGATTGTACAACAATTAGGTCGGAGCTTTTATGCTCACAACTCCAAGAGCTAATCTAGGCATGCATGCAAAAGTGGTTGCATGCATGCAAAAGTGATTGCATGCATGCAGAGGCTAAGATGAGTCCACATGTCCCTTATCCTCTAGGCATATCCTGTGGCATATCCTGTAGGAATATCCTGCAACCGAATCCTGTGTCCGGAATCCTGGTAGGAGTATCCTGTAGGAAAATCCTGCAACCCATATCCTGTATCCGGAATCCTGTAGGAAAGTCCTGCAACCCATGTCCTGTATCCGGAATCCTGTATTCTGTATCGGGTCGTGACAGGAACGTGCATTCCAACAAGACCTTCCAGGCATGGATTTGCCAACGTTAAGGGTAAGCTACCCCGAAGGTGGACGTACCCTTGGCATCTGGAAGTTAGGCGGCACAACAGAGGGTTATGCCTTGACGACACAAGCTAGAGCTTGCACCGGAGAAGAGTAACGAGCTCAATCATGAACCCAGGAACCCTCACTCCTATATACTACCTTATTTATGTGACAGAGGCCCCCCCCCTGTTGTCCTGTTTACATAAGTGGGCTAGCACTGAAATCTCATTCCCAAAGGGAACATACTTGGTGAGTTATCCATCGACCCCTAAACCCTAACCTGTCAAACCTGGGGATATTTCTAAGCATATCCGACATGCTGAACTCACCGGAACTAACTATTAATCCAACCGGGACACGGAAAACCAAGGTAAGAGTTTTCTAGATGGAAGTGCTAGCTTCACCCAGAGTTTCTTGCAAATACCTAATGACACCCGGCCGAACCATCACTAGATATCCAAGTGCACTAAGCGGGCCTGTTTCTTCTACACCTAGGGCTTATCAACATAGTACAGTAGGTAACAACAGTCAATGTCCAAAGTAAAGAGGAGTCATAGTAAAACTATGACAGAATGACTATCCCTCGAACTTTAGAAGATAATCCAAGTAGACTTTAAGGTTTTGCCCCAAAAGACCTAGACAGACTCATGCCCTAACCCATTAAGGAAGCATATCTTGCACATACCCTCATGACAAAGCCAAGGCATCATGACTTACCCCTTAAGAAATCACCCTTATCCTTTTAGAGTGACAAGGGGTGCCCTGAACCACAACTAATCCCTAAAGGTTTGGTTAACTCATACCTTAGTCCTAGGGCTAATACTTAGTAAAAACACAAGTGTACACCATAAGCGAACACAAGTATTTTACTAAGCAAACTCCCTAAGGCTAGGTTTGGATAACTCTAAGTACACAACCCCACAAGTGCCTCGAAAGGGCTCTTACTAATGAGCTTACCCGAGTAAATTTTAAGATTATGCCCTATGAAACCTAGACATACTTATGTCCTAACCCCACCATGGAGACTTGTTCAACCCCTAGATCTTAAGGAAAACACCCCTTAGCCAAGTGTGCTGATAACACACATAGTTATGAGATCTAACCTCTCTTTGAGTTGATGCCTAAGGCTTAGCACTTTGATGTGAGCACAAGTATGCCTACTTACTAGAGTATCCAACTACTCAACGTTAATCCCATGAGACAACCCCAAAAGGTGTGCTATTATGCCATAGCTCTTTACATTCAAGAGTTGCATCATGTGCCACGAATGTGGCTCTGTACTGCCAACTCTAGAACCTGATCCATTAGAAACTCAATATGGAAAACTTATCAACCAAGATCCCACGCCCACAATTGAACAAGGACATGAATGTGCCCTGCTTGTGAGTGTTACACTTAGCTTGACGTGGAAAAAGAAGTTGGAGACAAACTTTAACCTCTGACCCTTGGAATGTGTAGTCCAACAAGATCTCCAATAGGCTACTCTAAAGGACCCCTCAATGTTACACTAACATATAACCATGGGAGTCATACCATGGTTGTTAATTAGGGTGTTGCAGGTATGTCACACCTTAAGAATTAACCTACCTTATTTGTTGACAATTCTACATTGTTGTGTCCAAAATATGTTGAATTCAAGGAGTTAATTAAATCCTTTTATCTGATAATTTGCTTACACGGTCTTGTCCAAATACATGTTTCACAAATCTAGTGATTAAGGCTTTGTTCCATGCCAAACTAGGAAGAACATTTGTAACTAAGTAAGACACACATCTTGACTCATAAGGTAAGCATTACTTATGCCTATGTTCAACTGTGAGTGTGATTTCTTTATACACATGTTCACAACATCAGTTCTCTCTATCAATTTCTTAAGAATTCATAACAAGGGATTTCAAGGTTGGAATATGACAAGCCACACCATGTAACAAATTGGAAGTTTGGGCAGTACAAAGTGACAATAAAATTAAACTTAAGTCATTAGAAAAGGAAGGAACCTGAGACCTCCTACACCTACTTTACCTTATTTTTGTGATTCCCCTATTTGACAAATAGGCTGCATAAAATGCCAACCATTTTATTTAAAGATCTTGATTAGGCAACATAATCACCAAATCCTAAAAGCTACCCCAAGTGGGGTTGAAGGTTAAAGCAACCTGGATTCTACACATCGAAACTTGCAAGGACTAGTTACACATCCAATAATTGACTTACCTTTACTTAATGTTTATCGGGATGTATAGTGAAGACCTAAGTGGGGCTGCTTATCATTACAATAAGAAGTTTAGTAATAATAATTAATTAAGTATAATTATAGTAAAAGTTATGATAATTCCCATGAGAATTCCAACGATACATTTAATTTATGTAAAAGCATGAATGGAAAGCATTGAGCATATAGCAGCATGGGTTAATTCCTACCCTGCTATTTGTCCGAAGGTATTAATGGGTCCATATGGAGAGGAATACACAGTACACATTATGGATTAACTATAATTAGAAGGAGTAATTATCCCTTTACTTTATTAATTTATAGGAACGTGATAAGGTTTTGAGTTTAAGTAATCTTGAGCATGATTAACATACTTCAAAATCATTTTGTAAAGTATGCCTCTTCCCTTATATATATATATATATATGTGTGTGTGTGTGTGTGTGTGTGTGTGTGTGTGTGTTGTGAATACAAGGGTTATTGCAGTCTATGCCCTTGCAAAGTGTACCCTTGAAAATATTATATTTACATACATATTCTTAAAGAAATATATTACATAAATACCCTCGAAGTAAAATATACTCGTAAATTAGACTATAAACTATCAAAACATAAATGATTTTAATTTTAGCATTACCATTTAAAATTTAAATAGTATACATATAAATATCTAAAAATAAATAAAGCAAAATTTTTTAAAACTTCAAATAATATTTTTAACAATGTTTAGATAAATTTTTTATTAAGCAAGTCATAATAACAGCCACTTTATTTAAAAACTAATAAATAATCTTGTTCTTATTATAATTAAGAATATTAAATTTAAATGAAATAGAATGAAATTATTATATAATTTCAGCAAATTAAAATTAAAAAAATAAACTAAATTAAATATATATATATATATAATCTATAAAGAAATAGATTAAATACAAAAATGTAATTTAAAATTTTTTAGGAGAAATTTTGTAGGTATATATATATATATATATATAAGTGCATCTATGATGCATATTATATATAATTAATGTGTTCATTGCACACATTTTTTAATTCGACTTATTACTAGTACGGACTATTTACGTACACAAGGAATATGCGTAGGGTGTTTTTTCTTTTTGGGCAAACCCTAGAGGCGGAGAGAGGAGAAGCAGGGAGCGCTTCGCAGCTATGGCGACCGGAGGAGCGCCGGAGGGTGCAAGCAGGGTATGATTTTTCCTCTAGTGAAGGAATTAGAGCAGTAGCGATGGCGGATGAGCCGCCAGAAGCACCGCATGGGGCTCCCCAGGAGAATGACAGCAGCAGTAACCGGACATTCTCCCTGGATGTTCAAAGCGCAGGCGCTCATCGATTGCGGTGCACTGTGAAGACGAAGCTCCCCGAATTCATGGGCAACGCGGATGATGTTCTTGCGGTATGTATGGGTTTTGCCCCAATGTGTATGTTCTCTTGGTTTCTGAATGCTGTGTATGGAAAATGCAGGAGTATGTTGTTGTTCTTGTTGGGCATGGCAAGCAGCGGAAGCAGGCTACTGCTGATCTTGAGGCTTTTCTTGGTTCTCAAAGTGAAGCCTTTGTTTCCTGGTAATTTCTCTTAATCATAACACGCCAATTTACCATATACACACATTAAGCGGTTTGACTGTTACTTAGTTCTGAATAATTCACACAGGTACATGCATACACATATATAATTCTTGTCTATCATATATATGCATATTAATTGTCTATAGAAATGGTCATCATAGTTTTCATATGACACTCTTATAACTTCAACAAATATTAATGCAAATGGTTATGTATAAATGGTTATCTATATTTGTAGTGCTGATAATTTACATGTGGTAGGTTGTGGGATCACCTGACGGAGAATTTACATGATTACGTAGAAACAAGTGACAAGGATCAAGTGCCAAAATCTGCTAGTAGTAAGGACCAAGTGCCAAAATCTGCAAGTAGTAAGGACCAAGTGCCAATATCTGCAAGTAATAAGGACCAAGTGCCAAAATTTGCAAGTGATAGGGACCAAGTGCCAAAACCTGCTGAGAAACAAGAGGCTCCTGTCCGGGTAAATTTGATTATATATATATATATATATATTCTTCTGTAGTATAAATTGTATATAAGATTGTAATTGATGAATTATATGACTAGTCATTGCAGGATGGGCCTACTCAAGTAAAGGCAAACGAGGAAACTGTTGAGAAAACTGAGGATGCAAATAAGAAGGAATTGAAGAGAGATCGTTCTCCAGAACCGTGGTCTCGAAGGAGAAGAACAAGAACAGAGAACAAAGAAGTCAAGGTAGGTTTGTATATATTATGAAGCTATAAAGTGCATGCATGCACACACACACATATAACTTATAATGTTTCAGACTGACGTATCTCAACCGGAGGAAAAGCCACCTGAAAAGCCTACAGTTCCACGGTTAAATGCTTCTCGAAGGCTTCTCGAGTTTGCTGTTAGAGATGCTGTCCAACCTCCAGCACCGGCTGTCAAACGTACTGTTGACTTTACCTCTAATAAGAGGTTACGTTCCGTCGTTGCTGCTGATCACGGTATGTCTTTTAATTCATACACACACACACACACACACACCGTTTGTTGTCTTATGTAATGCATTATATTATACAGAGAACCCTGTAGGCGCTAATGGAAAGCTAAAGGCACGTCCAACCATATCAAAACAGGCTAGGAGTTCACCAGCGATCATGATAGCATTAAAGGCCGCAGCAGCGGCAGCTGAAGACGTGACTAAGTCTAAAACAGCAGCTAAACCGGTTAAACAGTTCACCCCTGCGAGTGTTTGGGATCGTTTAGGAGGTCAATCCGATGAAGAACTACAAGACCAACAAAGTTTTAGGTATGTGTGTAAGCGTGCGCGCGCGTGCGTTTGGAAATAGACTATCATAACTACTTTCATAAGTTTTGGTGGATGTATATAGTATGTAATACATATCTTTACAAGTGTGTACCGACATTGATTTCTAATATAGAGTGTGTTTTCTCAGAGGACGAGATAACGGAGAAATTGGAATATGTTCACATGGACAGTCGAAACAACAGGTAATTCAGTATATAAATGATATGTATGTAATTGCACTATATCATATATATCTTGTATATGAATATTCGATGATCAATTCTAAGCATATACTAGTGGGTATTCATAGTTTTTCTTAGATATAATTTAATAGTCATATGTGATTTAATTTTATGTAACGAGATGGACAGTGTTGCTGAAAACACTGGTAAGCTTTATACAGATGCATCATATGTATGTATATGTAAGAGTAGAACTAATACATTATTATGATTTATACTCGTTTTGTGTAGACATGATACGGAGAGGCAACATATACGGAAATCTACGGACAGGGTAAAGACTTCTGATACATATGAAGACGGTCATTCGGAGGAAAGACGTACTGACGAGATTCCAGAATATGCAAGTAATAAGAAGGAATATTCCAGGAAGCATGGTGTAAGGAAAGAGCGTCGTCAGAAAAAGCCTGAGGACTATAAACGGGTTTCACATATTGATGGGGATGTTAAACATAAGGATATACAGCCCATGGAACGTAGGCATGACGTTGAGCACGCCAACGAGGTAACTTAAACTACAAACACACACAAGCATATACGCACTCGCTAGATGTATATAGCTAGCGATCTTTACCGCTTTTCTCACTCAATTCTTGTTTGATATTAATATTGCCATAATACACACACGGATTTCAGTGTGTATATGTAACATTATAACGTATGGGTATAAATATATCATGCGCTTATTGATATCATATTTTGTAGGATGTTACGGAGATGAAGAAGAGAATGAAACAGGTTGAGATGGAGGTAACAAAGCTCCGCGATGAAGCTAATAAAGGCACAGAGAAACCTGCTGCTAATACTGGTGAGCTGCGTGTGTGCGTGTGCTGCTGAGTTTTAAACATTAGAGAAAAAGAGAAACCGCTTTCTAAGACTACTTGTAATCCAGGCGTGAAGGAAGATGCTGATTCGAGAACAGTGATGGTCACCAATGTAAGTTTTAAGCCACACTTTTACTTATAAGTTTACTATTATTGTATATAATCTTAAAGATGTTATACTAATGACATAACATGGCTTATTTCAGGTTCATTTTGCAACCACTAAGGAAGCTATCTCCGCACATTTTGCATCTTGTGGAGAGGTTCTTAAAGTGACAATGCTTAATGATACAGTGGGAAAACCGAAAGGGTATGTGAACGTTGTATGTGTGTGGTGTGTGAGAGAGAGAGAGAGAGAGAGGAGGGAGAGGTTACAGGTAGGAGGGAGCAGGGAGGGGGGCAGATGCATAAATGCGAGCTTCCTGCTAAATTTTTTTTGATTTTTATTTTAGGTCTGCTTATGTGGAGTTTACGTCTAGGAGGCAGCTGAGAAAGCTTTGGCAATGACCGAGTTGTCCTTACTTTCGAGACCATTGAGGGTACGTATTTTCTAAGATGACCCTAGATATAGTAACTAAATATATTTAGTAACTGTATATTATTTGGTGAATTTTGTTATATTAACTGCTCATATTATACTAGCTATATCTGTATATCTACCCATGTAAATGAGATAAATTACATTATGTTGTTTAAATATAATATAGGCAATGTAACAAGTTGTGCATAATGAATTGTGGACATTAAACATTCATTGTAAATTTATATGGTTATACGATGGAGTATAATATATCTAATTTAGGTGGTACGGAAGGACGCTAACGTGGCGGAAACAAGCACCAGTACTGCCGCGGCGGCCCTGCCAGCGCCACGGCCTCCCATGATACGGCCCGTGCGGATGCCAATGAGGGCGTTCTCGCGGTCACCGTTCATGAGAAGCTCGCCGTACATGCTGAGACCGCCCCCACGACTGCCCGTTGGACGGCCCCCTTTTCCCTCTGCTCCCCATTTACAGTGGAAACGCGATGGCGGCAGTACCACTCCCGCAGGACCACGTGAGTACTATATATATAATATATATATATATATAGGCTATGACATATGTATGTATATTATATACTATGTAATGACGGTCTTATTATTATTAAATATTAGCTTAGTATTTATGCACCACCTCATACATTGTTTCCTCAACTTATATATATATATATATGAAGTATTCTTTATACTATTTCAATTAAATATATAAATTTGTAAGTCTGTCATATGTGTTGTAAGTTCTTACAACATAACAGTAATTAAACTATATTTGTACAGATGTGGTGTGTGTGTGCGTGTGCGTGCATTATGTATCGACATGTATGTGCTGTAGAATTATGAAAATTTATAACACACATATGCAACTCATATTTTACACTAATTTTCTTTCACAGAGGGCAAGAACGGATTCCGGTCAAACGTGGGCGGTCCGATAAGACACAAGAGATCACTGTCGTACGTACGGCCTGCCGTGCAGCCGAGTACTGAGGCAGCAGCAGCGAGTACGGAAGAGCAGAAGGGCAGTTAAGGGCAGTTTGATGAGAGGCTGATTTTCAAACAAAAGGAGTAAAAAGGACAAAAACTCAAAAACTCAAAAAAAGGTTAAGAAAAGGTTAAAAAGGGCTGCTGACATCATCGCCGGAGGTCTGTTATTTTGTAAAATTTTCATTACTTATTATCTAAAGGTTTTATTTTCCGAGGGCAGGGAATGTGCGGTATTTGTTTACTATAGCGGCCTGTGAGGTATATAGCTTTTTTTTTGAAGCTCTTTATTTCTTTCTTTTAATATGAATTATTATTATTTTAGTATTATATTTTATTCTCAACGTTTATGTGTGTTTGTGTGCGTGTGTATAGTAAATACATATATACAGATTTTATATCTTACACTGACACAGATATATACATTTCTAATTAAGGTTGCACATAACATTCTTGTTGCTTTAATAACAATAACAGGTTGAGGTTGAAGCGGAGAATACGTGGCATCATGAGGTATGATGTATTATGTATGTACATGTATGTTATGTGTGTGTGTGTGTGATCACACACACGCACGCGTGTACACACACACACTAGAATATTAGTGATAGTACAGGATTGATGCATTATTCTGAACGTGGAGCTCGTGCAATACAACAGAGCATGTTCTCCACTATTAAGTCTGTTAGTCTCTGTCGGACCCAGTTAGTGATTCTCCCTCCTGTACAGCTTGTATTATGTATAGTGCCCACCCACGAAGACAAGACGTGCAAATCAAATATGTATATATAATTTACACATTTTTACATATTTTTTTAAATATTTTATTTAATATCTAAACTTTAAACCTGATTCGAAAAGTGTACTTGTCATATAGTTTAATAATATAAAAACAAACTCTAGTATTTATTATAAATATAAATTACTGTAATAAAAACTAGACGTTTTAACTTAAATTTTATTTAGCAGATACCACATGGTTTGCTATAAAAGCCTGTCGATTTCATAGAGAAGTTCACTAACTTTAACTTAACGTTAGTTAAGCTATATTAGTTAATTATTCACTTTTAATTATTATTAATTTAAGTATGCCATTGTTAGAGCAGGTTCCACATGGTTTGGCTTTACATGTCTCACAAAGGGAGTCAATTCCAAACTTGGACCTGCAAAAATCTCCACTAACTTAATTATTTAATATTAATCACTATTAAATTAAATATCATTTAATTAATTAATGTATTTAAAGCTTAAACTTTATCAGTATGTCAATCCCACATGGTTTAGACTGCAACTTGTCTTTAATATATACAGTTGTGACTCATAACTAGTATATTTACTGTGTCTATATATATACATATATATTAAACGCGTGTATATGTGTATATATATATATATAATTCTTCCGATTTATATTGTAGGAATTATTTTGATTCGATACGATGTTTTATATTTATATAAAAATGAAATCACTTCAGGTGGATGCATGTGAGAGTTTAAATATTATATATCTATTTTAATTAAAACGTTTTTAAGTTTTTTATGTATTGGAGCTTAGTTGTCATTGTTCAGTGGCCACGTTCGACCCCGCATGCCCCCTCAACAAACTATTGAATTTTTTTCATTATTTATATATATATACTTGTGTGTGAAACCAAACGACAAGTATGACACACACACACATACATACACACACCTAGGTGTGTGTATGACTATGAAAACACATCCGCTACATACTAGCCTCTGGTTTAAAAACGTGTGGACTGAAGTACATACATATATCTATCTTATATTGTGTGTATAATATATATAATATATATGAGTATAACTAGAGTTTAACTTATGTGCTCGTTGCTAAGTCAAGTTGTCAAGCAAGTTTTCACGTCACCATCTTATAAAAAGTCAAGTTTTTCATGTTTAAAAGTCAAATAACGTACATATGTGCGCGTGTGTGTGTGTGCTGTTTTAACGTCCACTGTGTATATAAAAATGTGTGAAATTTAAATAAAAAATAAATTGTAATATAATAATTATAAAAGTATAGCTTTATATATTCTATATGATGCATAACTTTAGCAAACTAGTTTACCAAAGGTTAAATAATTTGGGTAATGATACACATTTCCACTCAGTAAACAACCCACATAGCGGAGTCGTCCTCGAGTCGCCATCATGCACCCAACAACAATCACTAGCTACCTTCCCTTCTACTTCAAGGTACAGTCTTACCTAATATATTTAACACTAATAATTAACATTAATATGCAATTAATATTTTTATAATTTAATTAATAAAAATCAGGCGATTTGTGAAAATAAGACAAAGTTCCCAGGTTAGTTCCATATTCGGTTGTTTGCTTCCGTTAGCCTTTGGCATCAAAGAGTAGACACATGAACTACTACTCTACAGTAAATTTAATTATTTAGCACATTTTCAACAAAAATATGCTCATGTCATATACTCCTTGTGTTAAACTCACGCGCAACAACCACAGACCGGATGTTACACTGGACCATTTACACATATATTAAACTTTCTATATGTTATTTTATGTTGCACACGTACATTCTCTTACTGTATATAGGAGGATATAAAGGTATATTCTGATAAACCCAGACAAGAAAAGAACAAAGATGAGTATATAATATCACATAGATTGAATTCAATCGATTCACACTCTTTCCCTCTCTTCTGCAGCAGCTTTTGAAAATATGTATATAAATAATCTTTATATATATATATATATATATATAAATTTGAATGTGTGTATACGTATACATATAAAAGCACACCTTACAGCTCACATATAACAAGTGCCCTTTGCCAGCAAACCTCTGTCCGTGCACGAACAAGGTGGCAGAACAAACAGTGCATTTGTTTTTTTTCCTTTATCCTCCCTGCGTAGGAATTTCCTCAAGCACACACGCACGCACGCACGCACGCACATACACACATATTAAAAAGAATAACTAAATTAAAAGAATGTTCATCACTGCTTTCTTCATCATCAACTACACAATCCCAAACTAACTTAATTTAAAAAACAATAAAAAAAATTTAAAAAAAAAACGACCTTCAACTTGATGACAAAAGATGAATCACCACCGACAGTCTCTCTCTGTTCATCTCCCCAAAGAGTTTGGTGCAAATCCCAACTTACGTGCATGGCACATGCATGTCCGCCACCTGCATGAACCCTAACCCTACACACTTTGGAGAGTGAAAAACCGATCAAATATGTGCGAGAGCCCTGAAAACCTCAGCTGGTGTAGATTAAACCTCCGTCAATGATAACTTCTTGTGAGGAACTCGGCTGTCTCTGGTGCATCTCCTTCTGCCTTCTCATCTCCAGTACCTTTCTATGGAGTTAGAGTGCACGTCCGAGATAAATGTCGGACTCAGTGCGGACGGTACTCGGGGAACAGCCGGCCCGACTTGTACCTCACTCCGCAGGCGTTACAGAGAGTCTTCGGTCCTCGGGTCCGGCTCTCCACTGAGGAGTCTTCTGGCTGAGACAGTGTGTGCATCTCCTGGGCTGAACATCACTTCCGGTTTCTGCCGTCTTACTGCAACGGTTTGACCTGCAACGGTGGCTTCCCGGCCCTTACCGGAGTGGATACATTTACCATTTTGGAGATGCTTACAATGCTGCTCTCCTGCTCCCTGAGAACGGGGACAGAGTCCCCACGTCTTGCTCGAAACAACAGTTGTTATCCAGTGAGCCGGAACCGGAGCCTGAGCCTGCATTATCCGATACAATCTCCTTCTCGGCCGACACGGAGCTCGTTGCGGGGGACACTCCGTTCGTCGTGGAATTAAGCAGGCACGAGGAGCTCGTGTTGTTCCATGAAGTATTGGACGAGTTCCTGCTCTCTTGCTCCTCGGCCTCCCCGGGACGGCTTGGTTAGCGAGACGGCCGGACGTGCTCTCCAGCACCGAGATAGGACTGCCCACTTGAAACGTGTCCTTGGTAGAGCTCTCTTCCACAAGCATCATCCGTGTGTCCTCTTGTTGGTGTGCTCCTCGGGTTTCTTGTTGTCGCTCGTGTTGGATACCGGTGAATACTGTCCCTTGTTACCGATGAACACCCCCATACCGAACGAGTCGTCATCCACAAAACTGGACAGCCACTCCAGCTCCGGTATTTCATCGCACTGTTAACGACACAATGTTTATGAGCGGTGTCTTACTGGAGAGAGAGAGAGACTTACATCAATGGAAAACTCATTGGCAGCAGGCTGCTCGAGAGCAGCCGGTGACTGTGACTGGTGCTGCTGCGTAACGGTTCTCTCCGTGGTCACGGCAGAGAGCTCCTCTCCGATAGGGCCGGCTATGTCCTCGTTGGAGAAATCCAGGTCCTCGATATGGAACGGGTCGAGTACGCTCCCCGGCTCGGGCTCCCATGTGGCCGGGGGCCGTCTTGATATATCTGTGCTGGAACTGTGTGGCTTACTGATGAACGCACTGGAAACCTCCATCATATGCATACAATGTCTGTCTGTGAGAGAGGCAACAGTGAGTGAAGGAAAAGCCGCTGGGTACTGGCATGACCCAATAGAGAGCAAGAGTGAAGCAAAGCCTTTTACCTTTTGTAGATGGTACTTGAAATGGTGAGTGGATTGCTCAAATGGGGACCTCCCTGGCTCAAATGGGAGCCCAAATAAAATGTTATAAGTGGGTTTTTTCTATCTATATCTCCAAGAAAAGACTCAAATATAGATACTCAGATGGGTTCGTTGCCCAGTGGAGGCATATCGGGTAGGGAAATGTATAGTATAGTCCCTCTTGTCAAAGAGAACCAGTGCACAACAGGTTGCCCTTTCAACCCATGTTCTGTGTGTTGTAAAAAAAACAAATGCCAATATAATTAAATGATAAATAAGGGGAAAAAAAATTACTTGTATATTGGTATATATATACTTGATCGTGGATGCCAGCTTGGCCTTCTGACCATGACGTTCAAGCCGTCGGATCTCCGAACCGGCGGTTGCGATGCCGCGCGACGTGAGGGTTTAAACAAAGGAGTGGTGAAAAAATATCATGGGGTACATGGCTTATAACGTGAGAGGTAGCAGGTCCAGCTTTACTCACCGCTTCTTTAATGGGTGGGTTTTTAGTTTTTATGTTGGTGGTCACATGACGGCCTTTAAAGTTAAAGAGAGAAAAGATATGTATTAAACTTCTAATTAATTCTTAATCCGCTTAATTATCTGCTGCACCAGCAGCAGGAAAAGTTGCATTCAGGCAGACAGACAAGAGGGCATGTTCCAAGTTAAGGATCTTAATACGCATTACAGGTTTCATTTTATACGTGTATAGTTTAGTAATTCTAAATCGTAGTATAATTAAATGTATGCCAGTTATGGTGTAAGTAGGCACCAGATTGTTGTTGTTCGGTCTCTATCTCTATTGTTGGGGGATATGCCTGTGGGTCGCAACATCGTGGCCGTCAAGTTGAAGAAACAGCTGAAGAATCTCGACCATAGAATTGCATAGAAAAGATCTATGTACTGTATGAGGTTGTTCCATACTCCACGAGACTTACATGTGTTGAACTCCTTAAACTGTGTATTAGTCGTCTAAATAATTTAATCGTATCACGCATAATAGCATACGTGTAGATCAAATATCTGTTGAATGTTATACAATCAAAGATTATTCGTTTTAAATGGGCATGGACCTTTCAACTTCAAACGTGCTTTTCTATAACCGGTGGCCACTTTGACATACACACAACGCACACGCACACACACACACAACACAATTGCGTTACGTCTGGATTGTTGGACACAGATTTTATCGTATATAGTTGTGTATACGACACCAGGTACGCACATGTACAATGTATGTATATATGTGAAGCAAGAAGTTGACACGGCATTCCGTTTTCGTGTATGTTACTACACTTTTTTCAAAGCCACCTCACATGGCTGCTGCATGAATCACACCTGACAAACTTTCACCCTAGTACATGTCAATTGTACCACACTTGAACCCTAAAGGGAAAAGGGAAAGTATATTCTGCCCTAATTTATTTAGGGCACTTAATGATTTTGCTGCAGCCCATAATGTGAGTTGTCTATGTTATCTTATCATGTACTTCGTATTTATAAATGTTTACACTGAATGTAATCTCAAATACAATACATATATAATAATATAAGATGTGATTTAAATTATGCTGCAGTAAGTTGTTTCATGTATTGTTCTGTGTATGGCAATAGTATAACCAATGTAACGAGTGCCTTGCTCATACCACCTATTGTAAATCTCTAGCTGCACACACACACACACACAAGTTCTGATATTAGAGTTTAAAGATACTTAACATCTTTACGTGAATATAACTTCTCTTCTCTTACACACACACGCACACAGTGCCTGTACATACCTGCGAGTTTAAGTGAGGTTTTGGGTGTACTTCCAGGTGAGCTCTGTTGAACAAGATAGGGATCCGGTTCAATCCTCTTGAGCATCTCCACAACTTGTCTCATTGTCGGCCGTGCTGCTGGAGCTGCACTTGTGCACAGAAGTGCAATTTCTAAAAACATAAGCATTTCAGGCTCCGCTGTGTCCTTAGCCTCTGGTCGAGAACCTCTTCCGGTCCTCCTTTCATGTGTACTCTACTCCTCACCCATCTGCACATAACAAGGTAAATTATATATATATCCACACTAGTAATACACACACGCACGCACACGTACTTGACAATGTCAACGCATTCTCCATATTCAGCTCGATAGGCCTTTTACCCGTAACAAGCTCCAGTAACACCACCCCAAAGCTGTATGTATCACTTTCTCATTCACTTTCAACGTATATGCATACTCTGAAGAGAAAAACCGTATATATCAATCACATGTACGTATAATCACTCTCTCTCATACACACACACCTGGAGCAATGTAACCATAGGACCCAGCAACGTCGTATAGTATGATAGTTCCCGGACTTAACAGCTTAGCAATACCAAAATCAGCTAGCTTTGCTTCAAAGTTTTCATCCAAGAGTATGTTATCGACTTAATATCTCGGTTAAAACTGCAGGTATACAATCGTGATGAAGATACGATAGCCCTTCTGCTGCTCCCACTGCAATTTTATATCGTGTTTTTCCAATCCAAGTTTACCACTCTTTTGCCATGTAAAACATCTCCCAGGCTACCATTTGGTACATACTCGAGTATTAGTAAATCCGTGTTGTAGTTTTCAGCAACTTATAATCTCACAATGTTTCTATGCCTTATTTCTCCTAAAGTCCTTATCTCAGCCTGTATAGCCTTATGTTACAACCTTCTCTCTCTCTCACACACACACACACACGCGCACACGCACCTCAAACTGGTGTTGGCTGAGCAATTTCTGATCTCCAGAGTTGTTTAACTGCTAATGACTGTCCACTAAACAATCAACCCGGTAAACTTTCCAGATCCCCCACTACCAATGACATTGGAGTCATGGAGCTTATCAACCACATCCAGTTCGTCAAAGGATAGCCTTTGAAAAGATTTCACTTCCCACTGCTGCTTATATATCTGCCTATGTAACCTCCAGGTAAGTAGCTTGTAACCCAAGGCTACAGCTAGAACGACTGCTACAAGGACAATGATCACCAAGCCCAGCCATCGGTAAAATGGGTTTACCACGGTTTGAGGGGTGGGGCACTGTCCATTACACAGATGTGCGTTCCCCTCGAAACTGGTAGAGTCGAAACTAACCGTCCAGACGTCGGGGACTCTACCATGGAGATCGTGTATGAGATGTTTACTTGATAGTCGGAGTCCACCGAGTGACGCCGGTATCTCCCCGGTTAACCGGTTTGTTTAGACAGGTCTACTGCATTAAGAGTCGGAAGGCTTCCCATTGTCGAAGGTATCTCACCGGAGAGTTTATTATATGATAAGTCCAGCGTGGTCAACTTCCTACGTAAAGATATACATGTGTAACCACACACGCACACACATATGAGTATATGTGTATACTTACCACAGTTGCTTATATCTTTGCTTATTTCTCCAGATAGCTGGTTATTTGAGATGTCCAAGTTCGCTAGAGACGGACACTCTCCGAAAGTAACCGGTCCGGTAAATGCATTATCCGACGCTGTGATAGTGTCCAGTTTTGGGATATCCCAGACTTCTTGAGGTAACCTTCCACTAAACTGGTTGTTGTTTAAGTAGAGGATTGACAAATTAAGAGAGCCGAGCCGACAGCCGAGCTAACCGTCCCGTTAAACCGGTTAAAACTGAGATTCAAGACTATCATCTTTGGAGAGGACCATAGCTTCTCCGGTACCGGACCTTCAAGGCTGTTGTTATGCACCTGGAAACGCATGAAACTCCGACAGTCTCCGTAACTTTCCGGCATCCTTCCGGTGAAGTTATTGTCGTAGAAGCTTAAGTTTTGCAGCTGACCACCACTGCATATGTAAGGCGGAAGCTCTCCAGTGAGCATATTCTGTGAGACTGTGAACTGCCTGCGGAAGAATCACTATTAGAAACACACACGCACGCACACATACATACTTGAGGCTGCTTGCTGTTTACTCCCATTAAGTAGGGACTTTCCCAGTGAGCCTGTTCGAGTAAAGCAGGAAATACTCGATGTATTTTAATCCTGCTAAGCCTGTGGTATCTCACCAGTGAGCTGGTTACTGTAGAGCTGGAAGACCCTCAAATTCTTAAGCGTTGATATTTCTTCAGGAATACTGCCACTAAGAAAATTCTGTGAAGCATCAATGTCTGTAAGCAGAGCAAGATTCCCAATCTCTCTGGGAATATCCCCTGTGAGCTTGTTTGCAAAGAGCTCAAGCTTTGTCAGCTTAGTAGCGTTCATCCTCAGCAGGTATGCTCCCTGTGAGGTTTGTACTGCAGCTCAAGGAAATCCAACTCTTTCAAGTTCCCGAGCTCCGGTGGATATTCCCGACCACCGGCATCCGGACAGGCTCAATCTACCAGTTTGGTTAAGTTACCAAACTGTTTCGGGATCGTGCTCGGTAAAAACGGGTTGTACGAGAGGTTTAAGTATGTTAAGTTGGTTAGCTCGCTAATCTCAGAGGGAAACGACGTGAGCAAGTTGTTTGTTAACACAAGCACTTCTAGTGAACTCCTGAGGAGACCTAAGGGGATACTCCCATCGAAGTTGTTAACTGACAAGTCCAGGTAGTTAACGGGGGGTAAATCTTCTGGGAGGGACCGTAAAAGTAGTTTTCACTGAGGTCAAGGTGAGATAAACTTGTGCAGTTTGTGAAGAGACCCTGTATACTCTGTTGGAAATTGTTATAGGGATGATTAAGCTTGTTAGACTGGTTAACTCACAGATTTGTGCCGAGAGCGTTCCATTGAGCTGGAAATTCGTAAAGTTTAACCGTGCTACTGAGAAGTTCCGGTGAGCACGATACGCCTGACCAGTTGCAGAAGTGTGTTGAGTTCCCCAGTTGTGCAGTGCACCGAGTGGATCTTCAAGATGTTTCCTCAGGTCCGATAGAACCTGTCCGTCGTCCGACAGAGAACTATTTAGTATGGAAAGTATGGAGAATGCAAGGATGCATTATGTGGATTTCCTCATTCTGTGCATGGAGAAGAACATTTTGTCAGTCATCCATATACAAGAAATGATGAGTGAAGGGAAACATGAAAAATCTATGTTTTTTAGTCAACAAAGACGATTGATTTTTTATTAAATATTTCATTATTATTTATATTAATATTTATGTTGTCGTTATAGCCGTAATATTTGATTTTTTATTAAATATTTTATAATTATTTATATATGTCATTATAGCCGCAAGTTTGACTTGGGAATAAGAAGTTTCCAAGAATGTTATTATTAAGAAGGTGAATCACGATAGAAAGACACAGCTGATTAAATTAATTAAATTTAATACTATGTACAATGTCTTTATTTATTTTATTATTTTTGTGTCTGACCATAAAGAGTTATGCAAAGCCTTCTTGAACCACCATAATCTCTATGCTCGTTAAGCCATATTCCTTTAAATATGTTGATCATTTAATGTTTTAATCTTGTTATATTAATATATTTAATAATTTACCTGCCATATGCCAAGGTTAAACCGCCCTTTGTGATTGGTATACTCAATGAGCACCCATAATAGAAGACTTTACGTGAGCTACAAGTGAAGTACAATATCAGAACAAGGCTTTACAATACACACACATAGATACATACATACTTATATACATATACATACAACATGTGTATGCATAATATATTGTTAGATAATGTGTAATACCTGGCATATCATCCAGGCCTTCATCAAGATGGCGATAGTGATGTCCTTCAAAATCAACAACAGTGGTGTGTGTGTGTGTGTGTGTGTGTGTGTGTGAGAGAGAGAAGAGAAGAGAGAGAGAGAGAGAGAGAGAGAGGACGATAGTGTGTGTGTGTGTGTGTGTGAGAGAGAGAGAGAGAGAGAGAGATGTACTTCAGGAGCAATCTTATTCAGGGCATCCTCCATGTCAAGTGGTACATCGGGACTTGCATTCTCATTTATGGTAAGGCTGGCTGAGGTGTGCATAACTGCAAGAAACAATGTGTGTGCGTGTGCGTGTGTGTATGTGTGTTAACATATACACACATTTAATTTAATTGCATACCAAATATATGAGCTAGGCCCACTTGAAATTGCTTTATTTCGGGAACAGCTTTGTATATCTGCTGAGTGATAATATGGCAACCTCTGAAATATTAAATATTAAAGAATTTTTATTCATAATATAATATAATATATTAATTAATTTTTTTTTTCATAATTTACAGACCTCTTAAAAGGAGGAAGATCAATCGTTCGTTGAACCCTTCTGTACCAGGTATGCTCGTCACAGCTGCATATAAACAACATATATATACATGCATTTTTACACATATATATACAGATATGTGTTGATGTATTCAGTTTTCCACGGAGTTTGTGTATGGAGAAACATCTCTCTCTCTCTCTCTCTCTCTAAATATATATATATATATATATTAATATATAGAGAGAGAGAGAGAGAGAGGAGAGAGAGAGAGAGAGAGAGAGAGAGAGAGAGAGAAGAGAGGAGAGAGAGAGACACGCACACACGCATAGATAAGTGTGTGTGTGTGTGTGTATTACCAGAAGTCGCGTTGGAGACAGCCTCACATTTAACGATGGTTTATTCCATGGTGGCTACAAAAGAAAATGATTTATTTAAAAATTAAATAAATTATTTGATTAAATACTGACCTTGTTGAATTGAATACATCCACGAATTGGGTGATTAATAAAAAACCATTTCTAGCTGCAAAAAGAGAGAAAGAAGGTCGTTGTTGAAGCAACATGCTTCTCAGCCCCAAAACAGAGATATTCTCGGAATATCTCTTCCTAGAAACATATTAGAATATTCTATATTATTCTATAATTTTAACTTAAGGTTCAAAATTAATTCATCATCATTAATTCATCTATATTATTTCATTTAGAATAAAAACTTAAATCCTTTGAAAATTATTTTAAATGCAATTGACACCAAATTCTATAGTACAATATAAACGGGAGCTGCTACTTGACTTTCCATTTAATAAATGTTAGATTAAATTAAAATTAAATTCGACAATAAATCATTAATAAATTTATTAAACAATCTAATACATTGTATGGTGGATTAATACAAACATTAAAATAATAATATATATAATATATAAAGTTAAATATGTATAGATGTGTAACATATGTGTGTGTGTCTTGGCTTAATAAAAGTGATAAATTAAACTATCAGATACAAATATCTAAAAAGTATTATATTACCTTTTTTATAAAAGTAATAAAATTCCCCAGAGTGAATTTTAAGTTACAATTTTCCTCTGGTGTCATTTGTGTGAAAAAGAATTTATTCTACCACGTGGCAGTCCTTGATTTATCAACCACGCTCCTTGTTGAGTTCTGCTTAGGTTCAAGTTTCCCCATCTCCATGTCATTATCCACCACCTTCGGATCTCCTCCTTTCTCTCATCAACGGCTGGTTTATAATAACATCCATATAAATCATCTGAACTATCCCCCAACTAAACCAAGTGCATTAGGTATCTGTAAAAAAATGCAACTTAAATCCTATAATCTTATTTAATTTCTAATTTACATATTATTAATGAATTTATATATATTATTAAATTTACATAATATACACGTATAAACTTACGATGACGTATATATGTCGGCTTGGAGAAAACCATAGATTGTCCAGAAGATACTGTTGATAAGTACCATGAGGGAAAGCAAGAATGGCATGTATTCAGTACTCTTTGTTTTAATCACCAGCCACTGCATATTAAAAGTGATAGTTTTTAATTTATATTTGTGAATTAAATGAAAGATCGTTATAAAAATGTTGAGATAATACTTACCATGACGGACAAGGGCGAATAATACATGCCAATGTTGGAATAACACATAGAACGCCCAGAATCTGGATTCTTGTATGTTTATCATGCACACCAACAATAACACCAGCCCCAAAACTGCAGTGAAGACGAGATCAAACGCTAATAACCCCATCATTTGCGTCTGCATGTACCAAAAACACATAGAAGATAGTTAGCATGTGTCTGCATGTCAATAATTTGCACTAAAACTCAATAATTAAGCAAAGATTAACAACTAATTAATCATCCACCAACCTCCGTTGATTGCTCGAAGCGTATATCAGAAAGATGAGAATGTAGGTTAACTGTATGGCAATCCCGCTGCCGTTGAATCGTCAAGATCAACACCGCATCCTTGTTCATCGGAAGCCATATAACCCATAACAAGCAATTAAGCAGGAATGTCACATATGGTATCCAGAAAACTCCAGCGTAGACTTCTTCTTCACAATTGTACAGAAAGTCTTCCTGTACACACACATACACACATATATACATACACATTGTATGAGATATAATATTACACTGGGACGAGGAAGAGGAGAAAGCAGCCACATTGCCACAGATACCCAGGATTGTGTTTGCTATAGCCATGCTTAAGATAATAGAGGAGCTAACACGCAATTAAGGGTGTTTAATAAGATAATAAATTTGGTATTTCCTCTCCATTTTTGTAGGTCGCCATCTAAATATTATCCGAACATTTTTTTCCTCTCTAAATTTAAAAAAATAGAATATTAGGTTATACCTTTAGGTTAAATCTAGTGGTTACAAGTTGTGCAACTTGTAACTGCATGGGTTTTGAGCTTATCTTCAAGAACCTTTTAGAAGCATGCATTTCAATATTAAGAATTAGAAATATATTCAGAAATGCATAAAGAATTTATAATTAGTTTTTAACCAAATAAAACTAACTAGATATACATATCAGCATTCATTAGTAATTTGCTTTAAATTAGATATTATATTTTTAATTAATTCCATTCCAAGTAATGTTAAATATATGTATTAATTAATTTTCACAAGAATATTTATTGAATATAGTGGTTAATATTTGATAATATTTATTTAAATAAAATTTATATTGAAATACTATATGAAGTTTTTAAAATCATTTTAATTATAGTTAAAAATTAAATGGTAATTGCACTTATTTATGTCTTACTTTTTATATTTTAATTTGCTATGTTCTGTATTGAAGTATTTATATAAATATAAGAATTCATTAAGAATAATATGTAATTTTTATGTATAATTTTCCCTACTATTATGTTTGTGTAGATTAGCGATGCTTAATAAAACTATATTATGTGCATTAAATTACGTTTTACACATTATGTGCATACTTTATATAAAAGGTTTGTAGTAAATGACAACATATGTAAACCGTATAATTGAAGAATTAACCGTGATAAAATAATATTAAGGTTTCAGACTACTAAAATATTTATAAAAGATATAAAAGGGTTTGAACATAATTTATGAAAGAAATTATTTAATTTTGAATTTCGGATTTGAAACGAGAAGACGGGCTAGTGCTTCTATTTTTGTAATTTGAATAAAATCTAACTAGTAAACAGAATTAATATTGATATCAAACCTACATTGTACTTTATGAGCAATTTTGATTATATACAGTATGTAATATATATATATATATATATTGCTATATTTGTATTTATATAATCTACACATATACATCTTCAATACAAACCTTGTACTGTACAATATATATGCATGCATTGAATATTTGAATATTCATGAATACACACACGCACATACATACATACATACATACAACATATATATATATATATATAAAGTAAGACATAAGTATGTACAATATCCTGTAGGAGTCGGAATATGCTGCCCTTAAATTATATTTTACTGCTTATATACATAAGCATACACATGCATATAAATATATGCATGGTTACTATGCAAGTGTTGTGTACTGACAAAGAAAAATACTGATATAAGTTTTAATATAGTTTGATTTATATAAGGTTTAAATATAGTTTATTGCTTTCGTTTGAATATTATATATTATTTATTAAACAAGTTTTATAAATCTTGTTAAAATACTTAAAATACTAATTTAGAAATTGGTTAACTACTGTTAGAGAAAACTGCAGGTAATACTTGTGATTTACAAATATTGATTTCAATACGAGCTTATAATATATATACATGGTAATTAAATTAATTTAAATATATAATAAAGATATATTAAGATTTATAAATATTTGATTATTCATACAAAGTACTTATATCCACTTAATCACAAACTCTAGAGGATCGGTTTAGGTTCTGTTTTGCACCCGTTGACACGTGTCGTCAGACCCCCAGAGCACCTTGGATTCCAGCAAGCATCTACACCTTGTTAGTGAATGTATTTAGTACATATTATACAGATGATAAGTATTATCCACATATACAGTAAGATATATAATTTTAACTCTCTCTCTCTCTCGGGAAGATGTAGACAAAACAACATTGCCTGTGTCGACATATTATATGTAGCTCTTAATGAATACGAGCATATAATTAAGTATATATGCATGGGTAAACGTACACATACTATGAAATGGCGTCTGTATGAGAGAGAGTGGGCTTACTTGTGGAGGTCTGCGAAGTAAGTCACGATCAAAATCTTCAAAACACCAAGGCTTGGTGCCAACTCAGTATAAGCCTTCTTCAAACCGTCGTACTTTGCACTCTTCCACATCAAGAAGAAGAGACGGTCATCAAACTGAATCCACTTAGCACCTGCCTTCTTCAGCTCGCTAATCACTTCCCTGAATACCAAATTCCAGCATTAACACCAAAAAACAAAAGAAAAGAAAAAAGACCAACACACACACTCATATAATCTTTTTGATATGTAATCACAGGCAGCAGAAACCGTACGTAGAAATATCCCTCATTCTTAAGCTTGTCTATCAGTTAAGTTCAGACAAGGCTGAAATCTTTTTTGATTTGTAATCATAGGGATCAGAAGTTTACATGTCTACACACAAATATACACACAATACATGCAGTAAAGATGAAAGCTATTGAGTTTATGCAAAACTATAATGAACTTAGAAAATGCAAGTATTACCGGGAGCAAATAATCCAAAAGATCAAAATCTTTGCAAACATCCTTAGCCAATGAGAGGTATGGGAAGCGGTTCAACACCGAGCTGCTGAGAAAAGAAAACAAGAACCAAAACTGAACCTTGTGTATTTAGTTATTCAATGTAGTAGAACATTTACCTCCTTGGCTTCATTGTACTCACTTTGTGAGACGACAGAGAAAACTTTCCCTCACGCTGTAGGATATTATTTATACATATGCATATATACGTGTGTGTGTGTACGGGTGACGAAATGTATATGAGATTATTATGTAGCATGTTTATTCATGCATATATTCAGACTGATTATATAACACGGATACATGTATTTGTACATACATCGGGTATAACATAATCACAACAAACCATATGCAATATCGGAGTATCATTTCCATGGCGGGCTGCTTGGCATTACCACGAGACATCGAGAAATAGGTGTCAAACCGGACTTCTCCGGTCCAGACGTACCTCGGAGGAACAGCGCCCACCATAGCAGTGGTATCAAGAACCTGATCGTAATATGAGAATGTGCTGCTGGGTATGAACTTCCGACATCTGTTTCCATTGATCTTTCGCCGCCAATCTGTCACATTACTCGGATAGCACAATGCGCAAGGATTTTGTTAAAAAACATGAGATTTTCATACAGAAACACATAAAAAAGCGAATTTTTACAGCGAGACTTTACCAAAAACAGAATTTTCAAGAGGAAATCCTGATGAATCCGACTCACCTGGCCACGAAGATCTTGCTGCTCCGGAGAGTCTTTAAAACCCTAACACGCTGTTTTAGGGTTCCTGCTTCTTAACAATTAGTTTTGAATGTTTAGAAGCAACACTAAAGAATTACTTAAAAAAATCAATCATGTTTAAAACTAATTTATAAAACTATAACAGGTGTCCTATTGTAATGGACCATTTTGATGTTATATTTAAAATATAGATTCCATATAATATTTATATAATATAAAATTATAAATATAATA